>BQKZ01002835.1:8815-27251 GCA_036244855.1 Temnopleurus reevesii | reverse complement strand
TCTCCTGGAGAGCGCTACTTAACCTTGATTCAAGCTCAATTAACTTCTCATTACCAGCTCCTTCTTGCTCCTGGAGACCGGCGGCCAATTTCGATTCCAGCTCCCTCACTCTCTCTTCCTTCAGGGTCTCCGCCTCTTTCAGCGCATCCCTCTCCTGAACAATGCTTGCCAGCTCCTTCTGAAGGCTTTCCACATTCTCCTCATGACCCCTTTCGTTTCCTTTCAGAGATTCAACCTCGTCAAGAACACCCGCCAGCCTTGATTCGAGCTCAGGGATTTTCTCATCTTCCAAGTCCTTCTTCTCCTGCAAGGCACGTGCCAACTTCATCTCCAATTCAGTCAGCATCTTTTCTTTCTCACTCTCCTTCTCTTTCAAATTCTCCATCTCCTTCGATATCTCAGCCAGCTTCATTTCCAGTTCATTAACCTCATCATCCGATTTGCGATCCTCTGCAACAGCGCCATCTTCGCCTTCATTCTCCTTCAGCTTGTCGTAGGCCTCCTGGAGTTGTTGTCTGAGTTCTGCGGTCCTTGAACGGTTGCGCTCCTTCTCTGATTCTAGCTGGAAGTCCAGATCCATCTTCTCATTTTCGGACTGGGTCAGTTTGGCCTTGATCTTGGTCTGGTGAGAGGAAAGTGGGATAGTTTTGTTCAGTGGCTATGTCATACATATTATTCATGATGCTTGCTGAATCATATTTTTTGTTATTGAAAAAAATATACCAAAAAATTGAATTCTGTCATATAACACAGTTAATTATGTTATGTAATAATTTTTTACATTTTCGGAAAAATACCTTTGCTTAGCTTTGTGTGGCAGTCATTGAAAGAATAATGTACAAGCTGAAATTTTTGCTGAGGTTTTATTTTCAAGAATTTCACAGCCATGAAGTCACTGAAATTTCCACTCAGCGAATTTGATAAGAGTTATACACGCTAAAATATTGGCTTTTACACTATATACCTTGCCTGATACTCAGATGGATTACACAGGAAATATCTGACACTAAACAGAGACTGATTTCATCATTTTACAAATATAGAAAGAGTAGGATAAGGACAGCAAGCAAGATAATCAATGATCTACAAAAGAATAAGATCACTTACCTCAATCTCTTTCACCTCTCTATCCTTCTGCTTCAAAGTCTCATGAAGCTTCTTTATTTCAGATACATATTCAGACTATTAGGAGAGAAAAGGGAGGAAATGAGAATCATTCAGTAAAGGTAAGCACAAAACATGCACAGATGGTGAATACTCTCAAATCCTATGTCACATTTAGACATAAAATACAGGGGCATTTTATTTGACAAAAAGTGAATGCTGTACTCAAAAGACATTTTTTAACACACTCAAAGCATGTTTGAGTGTATGCTATCATTTCAATGTGCTGTAAAAGCTGAATTCTTCTCTGGGGTTTTATTTCCACTAATTTTGCATCCATGAATTCGCAAAAATTTCCACATATAATAATGCCAGACAACAATAATATTTCAAAACATAAAAATAACAACCCATTCATATATACAGAAGTCTGAAATTAACTGAATTCACCATTGTCTATCTACAGTAAAACAATAACAACGTCTAAAACTTTGAAAGAATAAACAAATCTTCAATTCTACTATCCCTTAAAAGTTGAAATAGATATTTTAACTGATTTTAAGGAAAACATAGAATTGCATCTCACCTCTTGCTCCTTAATAGACTTATCTTCCCATCTGGTAAACTGCTTCAATTCATCAAGCTCTTCTGATTTCTGCATCAGCTCGAATCTCACTGTTCCTATATCCTCCTTCCTAAATGGCACAAGACAAAATTTAATTATTTTCCCAAATAAATATTGGTTACTGGAATCTCATATTCTGTTTCAATTCATCTAGATCTTCAGATTTCTGCATCAGCTCGAATCTCACTGTTCTTATTTCTTCTTTCCTGTATGGTGTAAGACAAAATTTCATTATCTCCTTATATAAATGTTATTTCTGTGAATCTTGTATTCTGTTTCAATTCATCAAGCTCTTCTGATTTCTGCATCAGCTCAAATCTCACAGTTCCTATCTCTTCCTTCCTATATGGTATATGACAAAATTAGAGTTTCATTCCTAAGAATCAATACAAATGCTTTGCTATTAATTATAAAAGAATAACCGGCTTGAATATCAGCATTAGAATCAATATTGCTAGATTATTTCTTGTTGAATATCATGATATTTATTTGAATTTGATTCAATTCAGTGTTATATGTTCATTGAGGAATTAATAATTGTAGAATTTGTTCTTGTTTCTGGTCCCTTTCATTTTCCTTTCAAGATTGATAATCCAGAAGGGAAAAAATGGTTAAATTGTTTTATGTGAACTTGTGAACTATACTTACAAAATTTGAATTTCAGATATTTGGTCTGTTTTTATGGCCAATTCTTTCTTGATGTCCTCTAGCTCAGTTTGTAATTGGCTTCTCTCTTCACTCAGAGCTTCACACAATGTGACCATCTCCATCAATTCACTTTTCCTGTTTCCATTTTAAAAAATAAAGAAACAGCAAGCATTAAATCATCTTGTATTCAAAATAAATAAATTAATAAATAAAATGATAGTTTATGATAAAATGTTAAATTTAGATGTTCGAACTAAATTTGTAGTAGACTTCTCTCCTAGCTCAAAACTTCACACAGTATTATTGCAATTATCCTCACAATGAATGAAGGCATAGCTTACAATATTTTGCTCTTGTATATCAGATTCAGGCTTTTGATTTACGTTCGTATTTGTAAATGTTTGATAATCTTAGTGGGTGTTGCTCAAAAGTTGCAATTGATCGCAAGTTGCAGTTGATAGGAACTTGCCAATCAAAATCATTGTTTCATGCACGTCTTGTTAAATGCGCATATCGCGTGCGAATGAAAATGCGCATAACAGTTTGTAAAGCTGCAGTTGATCTGCATCTGATTTTGAGCAATACCCCGTTAGTTTGGATACTGTGATGTAATCACTATTAGCATTGCAACCTCAAACACACTGATACAAACAAGAAAACAATATCATGAACGGAAAACTCTACATCAATGAAAGTTAAAATGAAAGTTGTCCAATAACAAAATGAACCATTACAAAGTGTCTAAATACAAAATAATCAATTACGATTTGTCCACTTACAAAACATCCCATATGAATGGCTATTAAATACTCAGTGTTAGATAAAAGAGTGATTTCAGAAACTGCTTATAGATCATATATATTTAAGTGTCTAATTGCAAAAACTGCAAAATGCCCCATATGAAATGAGATTACACAGTATCAGATGGCAGAGTGATTTCAGAAATTGCTTACAGATTGTCTATATCTGGTTGAGCCGTCTGCATAGGCTGAGGCACCTGTGTGGGTTGAGCAACAACAGGACCAGTCTCACTCAGTCTAGTTTGTAGATGGTCTTTCTCTCCTATGGTCTCATCCAGTTTGGCCTGAAGCTGGTCTTTCTCTTCTTGAAGAACATCACACAGTGTGGTAGACATCTCAAGCTCGGCCCTCCTAAAAATAAATTATTTTTTTTACAAATTTACTAATATTCAGACTTTTTGAAACATTTTGTATTTGATGCGCACCTCTACAGTTATATAGTCTATAATTAGATAATTTTGAATTTAGAAATATCAATAATAATCACCCTATACATGTGATGTACACGAGCACAAACATAAATCTTGTACAGACGCCCAATTACATGTGGGACGTTCTGAAAATAACTTTTAGCAATCATCTAATTTGTAAACAATTTTTTCTATTTTCCTTGACAAAACAATGTTTTTATAAATAAAGAAGATAACAGATTTCAGAATGTGGGTCCGGTGTGGTGTTTCACAAAGATGTTTTTATCAATATGTAAGGCTGGTATAATTTCTATTTCAATGCTAACTGATTGAAAAACTGTGTAGTATAGCATCTAAAAGAATGCTCCAGTCATTCTTATAATCATTCTTAATGTTAAGACTTGGTGAAACAGCATCATGGCCATAGAATGAAGCTACACTTACAGTTTATCAAGATCTGGATGAAGTTCTTGTGTGCCCTGAGAAGTCACAGTGTCATCAACTCTAGATTGTTCTTGGTTTTCTACTCCTCTTGTCTCTTCTAATTTAGCCAGAAGTTGGTCTTTTTCGACTCTTGTCTCATCTAATCTGGCCTCCAATAGTTCCCTCTCTTCTCTTTCCTTATCTAGTCTAGCCTGAAGATGGTCTGTTCCCTCTCTGTTGTCATCTAGTCTAGCTTGAAGCTGATCCCTCTCTCCTACCGTCTTTTCCAATCTCGCTTGCATTTCTTCCTTCTCTTCTCTAGTCTGATCTAGTATAGCTTGGAGTTGGTCTATTCCTACTTTACCGTCATCTAGTCTACTTTGAAGTTGGTCTTTCTCTTCTGTTGTCTCAGCTAGTCTAGCCTGCAGTTGGTCCAACTCTTCCTTGGTTCCATCTAGTCTGGCCTGCACTAGTTCTTTCTCTTCTCTCTCCTTACCTAGCCGCGCTTGAAGTTGGTCTTCATCTATGGTCTGATCTAGTCTAGCTTGTAGTTGGTCTATATCTCCTTTGGTCCCATCTAGTCTGGCCTGGAGCTGGCTGTTCTCTTCTTTGGTCTCATCTAGTCTAGCTTGTAGTTGGCCTTTCTCTACTACTGTTTCCTGTAGTATAGCCTGCAATTTGTCTTTGTCTCCTACGATCTTGTCTAGTCTAGCTTGTAGTTGGTCCATTTCACCGCTGGTCCCATCTAGTCTGGCTTGGAGCTGGTCTTTCTCTTCTTGGAGAGTATCACATAGCGCTGATGATAGCTCAAGCTCGGTTTTCCTTAAAACAGAAAAGAAACAAAGAAAATATACTTTTGGTTAACAGTTTCATGTAATAATCCTGTATAAAGGGTATAATTGCTAGTCAGTTCAATGTAATCAATTGAAACTTTTGCCTCTTTACCTATTAGTTCTGTTGAAAAGGTATGCGAAACCATCCAATGAGCAAAATGGTAAAAAATTTCAGACAGAGAATAAACATTGAAGATATACCTTTCTTAAAATTCACTCTGGTTGTGTTTAATTAATTTTCAACAAAATCCTTCAAACATCTATATTAGACCATCAAGGTTTGGAAGTATCTGCGAGTCAAATATGAACATGATTTCAGAAACAGAGCATACAAAGTGCCATAGTTCATGGTTTGTGTATGCTTCTTTCATTTATTTGCAAGTAGTCTATGAAGCTAGGCTCCTCAAAACTTCCAAAATGGAGTTGATGGGCCGTGATTCATCTCTGAAATAGGAGAGGGGAAACTATGCCTTATTGTACTGGGAAATTGTTCTGTTTAAACTTACAATGAAAGAATCTTTTCTGACTCTTCATCTAGGGCTTCATGGACCTCCTCCGTCTGCTGTACCGCTAACCTCTCTTTGAGGGCATCATATTCTTGACGGACAGTTTCTAAGGCTTCTCTCAGCTCTGTGATGGTACTTTTATTGGTTGATTGTTCCTCAAGTTTTTGGTTGAGGGTAGCATTTTCCTGGCGGACATTCTCCAAGGTTGCTCTCATTGCTGTGATTGCGTCTTCGGCTTTTGATTCCTCCTCTAGCCTGTCCTTGAGGGAAGCATTCTCTTGCCTGACAGCATCCAAAGTTTCTCTCATCTCGGCAACGGTAGCGACGTTTGTCAGATGTTCATCAAGTCGACTCCTGAGGGCTGTATTCTCCTCTTTGGTAGCTTCCAAAGAAGCCTGCATCTCATCAATAATGTCAGTCTGATCCTGAAGTATATAGAGGAAAGATGAAAGTTTTGAAATACAGAAAAGAAACTACATCACACTTGCAGCTTTATACTCTGTCTTTCTAGTTCTATCTCTATCTCTCTTTCTTTTAGAACTTTGTCCTGGAGAAAAACAGTTAGTTAATCTGGGAAATCAACATTTTAAAGGAGGTGAGACAAGTACATGTAAGTCATTATTGCAGATTATTAACCGCAACTCTGAAACTATATCACCTGATTTAGATTGAAAGAATAATTGCCCGGTCAATTTTTTTCTTGTATTGCCCACTCAGAAAAGTCTATGGTAAATTGCATGTAAAAACAAAGTGCATACCGTACATCAGCACTGTGCCACTAATTGCACATACTTGCTAATTATGCGATCTTGATGAAGACACGTGTTGATGACGTCACAATGGTGTGAAAGGTGACATTTAGATGACAACCCAAACATTTTCAATGGTTGTTTTACCATATCGGAGCCTTTATGTCCGATTTGGTTAATGATAGCAATATTGAAATGCCTCAAGGCCGACAAATATCCCCCTCATCTGCGATTTGGGCAATATTTGTCGTGTTGCCCTGAGGCCATTCAATATTGCTACAATGATTGATTCCAATCTACAGATGACTAGCAAGCACTATTATAAGTTGATGCGTGCACATCTTTCTTACAAAAAGATATCCAATATATGTGGAACCCCAAATTTCCTGACTTTTCCCTGATTTTTCTTCCCAATGAATTTTCAAAATTCCATCATAACTTGGTCAGCATAATTCATGAATTTTAATGTATTATGATGCTTCCTCAATTATTAAAAGAATATTGTGTCAAATTCACTGATCTTTTAAAAATTTGAGGGATTTCTTAAACCAAATTCCAAATTCATGGTTGGAATGCTGTACAAGTGCACATCATGTTCTACATAATAAGAATCAAAATTTGATTGCAGCTGGTTGTCACTTTCTTCAAAACATCTCCAAAGTTTGGTGTGCCAAATATTTATCTCTATTGGGGTGTTGCTCATAATCAATTGCAAACCAACTGCAACTTTGCAAATTGTAACGCGCATTTTCATTTGCGCACGGTATGCGCATTTAACAATACGCGCATGAAACAATGATTTTGATTGGCACGTTCCGATCAACTGCAACTTGCGATCAATTGCGACTTTTCAGCAACACCCCCTAAGACATTTTTCAAATTACACAATCCAGGGTTGAAAGTCCGCATTTTGAAAGTCAGGAATGCGTCCCCAGTACATTTGTGAAAAAAAAGATGCTGGCACTGATATACACATGATCTCACATGTTCACAATCTATATTCAAAACCTGTGTGCGTATTTGTATATTTGTGACAACAAATACCTCAGTTTGGCATTCCATGTCTCGACTGAAGTCATCTGGTGTGAAGCTGTAGACAGCGTCTTCCCCGAAGCGGACATTGGCTCTTCTCCTCTTGGTCTTGTGAGAGTAGTCGAGATCAACGTCAAAATCCGGGAACTCTTCTTCCGGTTCCAGAACGGCTGTTCGGAATGCCTCTGCATTGGCTTCATTGAATTCTGTAGGAGTAAAGAATTGACAAGATACTTGTGATTTTTTCTGGATATTTTTAGCCGTCTTATGTACTGTATAATAATAATAATAATAATAATGATAATAGGTCCATTTATATAATGCAATCACTATACTCTACTGCGCTTGATACAAGGTACCATATTATTACCCTGGCTATAACTGCCGAGCAAGCCAGTTAGGAGCTCAAGCATTCCAAGGAATAAATTCCTGCCAGGTACCCATTTTTCACCTGGGTTGAGTGTAGCAGTGTGGATGAATTTCTTGCTGAAGGAAATTAACGCCATGGGTAGGACTCGAACCGCGGACTTGTGCCTAAAAGGCGAGAGTCATAACCACTACACCATGGTGCTTTCACTGTTTACCATTAGATCACATACTATTGAAAATGGGTTAGCGAACACTTTCATATTGTTTCACTTCATGATTGGATCACTTTCCAGGACATGTAGTAGAGATAGAAACATCATGCATTAACTAAGTTGTGAGATAATATTTCCAGTGTGTTAGAAAGACAGTTGCAATTGGGGTACTTCTGGAAGTATAAATCCTCATAAAAAATTCTATACACTTTTCAAAGTGGTCCTTATAAATAATTTTCAGTAGTGTACCGGTATTGAAGAATGCATTTTAACAAATTTAAGTGAATAAATATTACTAGCTGTTCATGCTTCTGGCAATATGTGTACAACTACAAAAAGCATTATGGACAAAGCTGAAAGTTGGGTTAGTAATTGCACTGTAAATGGCATACTTATACTCAAGGTATCACAAGCATGTGCTGCATAGTTGTACCCCCAAAATATGTTATTTTTCTATATTGACTGGCTTTAAATGCCATGCATAAATAAAATGAAAAATCAAATCTATAGATTCCACAAAATTTCCTTTGCACTGTTCGGTCAATTTCTACATTTTTATGACATGAAGTTTTGGGGTTACAATGTGATTTACAACCAAGATGCCACTGGCTTTAAGAAAAAAGTTGTAGTTCACTTCATGATTTTGTGCAATTTAAGGCAAATAAGTAATGTGCACTGTGATTGATTTCAAAGTTATGCTGCCTGGAATACATCCATTTTCATTAAAAATGCTCATTAAAAATATCCACACAAAGAGCAAGCACACAAATATCTAAAATCAGAAAAGATTTGAGAGAGAGAGAGAGATAGGGTAGGGGTGTCGGGCTCTACAAGGAAACACAAGAAGTCTCTTACAGGTATGCATGCACATGCACAACTATACTTAATAACAAAATCGGAAAGCGAGGATATTTTTTTCTCCAAAAAGGTTACAACAAATTTAGAGGACAGGAAGCAGCTACACCATTCACATAAATACCAACCAAAAGCATATTCTCTATTTTCTCTATCCTCTTTCACTTTATTTGAGAGTACTAAGTGTATCTATAGATATGCATAATAAATTCAGAGCCCTACAATGCAATAATGAATTTAATCATCTCTCTGAATAAACAACTATTCCCAAAACATAAACTATTTAATACTGCATTGATTGACATGGAAAATTGCTTGTAGTACACAAAAAAAGCAATTGCATGATCGTTTAGATTGTTTATGTTTCCAGATAAAAAAGATATATTTAAAATTTGGCATCTTGGTGCAAAGAATAGAAAGTGTTGTCCAAATATTTTGAAAACATTTAACAAGTGTAAGAGGCAAAGACTACACTCCATAGTTGGCATGTATGCATTAATTGAATGATTTTTGTGTTGGGTAGATAAATAATTGAATAATTCTTGCCTTATCCCAACATGGATTAACACTGATTGACAGTGCTTTACCGAGAAGCTGAGAAAAAAAATCTCAGGCATTCTCGGGTAGGAATCGAACCCACGATCTCCTGATGACTAAACAACATGAATCGAGCCCGCCGCTTCCATCGGCTCTCAGTGGTCTAGTGGCAAGACACCTGTCTAGTTAGATTTTTTTCACAGCTTCATGGTAAAGCACTGTCAATCAGTGTTAATCCATGTTGGGATAAGGCAAGAATTATTCAATCATGTATGCATTAACCCTATTCCAACTGGGGGGGGGGGGGNGTGCAATAATGAATTTAATCATCTCTCTGAATAAACAAATATTCCAAAAACAACTTTTTACTGCATTGATTGACAAGGAAAATTGCTTGTAGTACAAATAAAGGCAATAGCCTGATCGTTTGGATTGTTTATGTTTCCAGACAAAATAGATGTATTAAAAAATTTGGCACCTTGGTGCAAAGAATAGAAAGTGTTGTCCCACGATTTTGATCAAATTTGACAAGTGTAAGAGGCAAAGACTACAACTCCATAGTTGGCATTTATGCATTAAGAGCAAATTGGTTAAATACGGCAAGTAACGCATGCAGAGTGTTCCTTTTACATTACATTGCACTTACCATGAAGGTGAAATGATGTTCATGATTGCACAAGAAAAAAATATAAGATGAATACATTGAAAGTATGTTTTTAAGAAGATGTGAAAATGATGACAATGTTACATGCATTACAAAATCATGGGAAGTCCACTCCATATATTTTACAATTTCAATATAAGAGGACTAATTAAAGGAATAGTTCATTCCAGTATTTATTATAGCAGATTTTATAGTCCCATCCTTCCTGAGAACTTTTTATTTCATCAAAACCTGTCAACTAAGCGTCATATTGTACCCTTTTTTTGTTAACTGGCTCCTGCCCACCGCCATTTGCAATTCCGATCAATGGGCAGAAAACAATCGCTCCAAAATACCCGATAATATCGTTTAAGTGACGTAGCTTGCGATCAGGCTATCGGGTGGCCAAATGCTACACAAATTGGCCACATGCGCTATACTGGTCACATAGAACGTCACAGCTCCGGTGGGGAATTTCAATATGGCGTCTTGCAGTGGAAGAGATCTTTGCCCTGAACCAACAAATTGATTTCAGATTTACAACTTGCACCCTGACATTTTTCGGGAATATTCATGTTTATTCATGAAGAAATATCATCTAAGTTCTTATGGAGGCAAGAAAGTTCTAGGGTGAACTATCCCTTTAAAAAGAGCATGTTAAAAAAAGAAATGATCAAAATTGGTTACAGGTATTCTGAATAATATTGCATTATGTCACTCTTTATCATGCAAATTAGCAATACTGATTACGTCTTACATGATCATTAACATTTTCTCAAATCTTTAAAATCCTAATAAATTTCTATACTTCTAGAAAATGTATGCTTCATAGGAAACCATTTTTCTCAACAGAAAATCATGTCTTTGAATGGTGAAATTACAGGTCGGTCTTGATATTCTCTCTTCTTCATTTGGCGTAAATATTCAGCTTTGGATGAAAAATGCATAAACCAATTTCTTTCTCCCTTTCTTTCTTTCTCTCTCTCTCTCTCTCTTTCTCTCTCACTCAACTTGAAAGTTTTCACTTACCAGCACTGTCAATGCTGCTTACGGACTCACTCGAGACTGACACCCTCGGATTCTTAATAGGGTCTTTCTCTCTCTCTCTCTCTCTCTCTCTCTCAACTTGAAAGTTTTCACTTACCAGCACTGTCAATGCTGCTTACGGACTCACTCGAGACGGACACCCTTGGATCCTTAATAGAGTCGTCGGAGGGACTCTTGGCAGAGGGAGGGGGAGAGGTCTCCATGATGGGACTCTCTTGGGTGTTCAGGAATGCAGGGCGGGGCGGCAGCAGGAGGGGCTGCATTCTCATGCCAGGGCACCAAGTCTCACGCCGAGGCTACCACAGGAAGAGGTGGAAAGAGGAATGATGGGTTAGAAATCTTGATCAAACTTTACATCTCAAATCAAGGCTTTGGGCTGGAAAGGATGCATTTTCAGGCTAGAGCACACTCTCACAGAGAGAGGCTACCACAGGAAAAGATGGGACAATAGGAACAATCAAGATGGATTACAAATCATGATCATGATCTCAAATCATGGCTTCGTATAACAAGAAAAGATGCATTTTCAGGCTAGAGCACACTCTCTCACAGAGAGGCTACCACAGGAAAAGATAGAAAGATAGGAACAATCATGATGAATACAAATCTTGATTAAACTTTAACATCTCATATCATGGCTTCGTATAACCGGAAAGGATGCATTTTCAGGCCCGAGCACACTCTCTCACAGAGAGGCTACCACAGGAAAAGATGGAAAGATAGGAACAATCAAAATGGATTACAAATATTGATCAAAATTTACATCTCAAATCATGACTTCGTATATTACAGGAAAGGATGCATTTTCAGGCTAGAGCATACTCTCTCAGAGAGCTAGCCTACCACAGGAAAAGATGGAAAGATCGGAACAATCAAGATGGATTACAAATCTTGATCAAACTTTAACATCTCTCATCATAGCTTATAGTACAGGAGGGGTTGCATTTTTATGTCAGAGCATCATGTCTTACAGCAAGGCTACCACAGAAAAAGAAAAAAAAAAAGGATTAGGGTAGGTACCATATCTCATATATATCTAATATCATGACGATGATGATGATGATGAAGGTGGTTGTGGTGATGGTGGTGGTGGTGGTGATGATGACAATAATGATGATGATGATGATGATGAGCATAGTGAAGATGACGATGACGATAATAATATTGATGACGATATTGGTGATGATGATGGTGGTGGTGGTAATGACAGTGGTGGTGGTGACAGTGGTGGTGGTGATAATGATGACAATGGTAATATTAAGTACGATAGTGGTGATGATGACGATGATGATGATGGTGACCGTGATTGTGATGATGATGATGATGATGATCTTGATCATGATGATAATGATGATGGTGATGATGAGGACGATGATAAATAATGGTGATGATCATGATGATGGTGATGATGATGACGATAGTGATGGTGATGATAATGACGATGAAGAGGACAACGACGACAACGATGATGATGATGGTGATGACCGTGATTGTGATGATAATGACGATGGAGAGGACGACGACCATGACGACGACGTGATGATGATGATGATGACAATGATGATGATGATGATGATGATGATGAGAATAGTGAAGATGACGATGACGATAATAATATTAATGACGATATTGGTGATGATGATGATGGTGGTGGTAGTGACAGTGGTGGTGGTGATAGCAGTTGTGATTATGATAAAGATGATGACAATGGTGAAGACGATGATGATGACAATGGTAATATTAGGTATGATAGTGGGGATGACGATGATGATGATGGTGACCATGATTGTGATGATGATCATCATGATCTTGATCATGGTGATAAGGATGATGGTGATAAGAATGACGATGATAATGGTGATGATCATGATGATGGTGATGATGACGACGATGAAGATGGTGATGATGATGATGATGATAGTGGTGATGATGATGATGATGATGAAGATGAATATGATAATGATGATGATGATGAGCAGAAGGAGGAGCAGGAGGATGATTATCTAACCTTTCTCTTCAGTGTCTTCTTTGGAGTGTTCCCACTCTTGGAGACAACCACAATATTGTTGAAGAACTCCATCTTCTCCTGCATCTCTTTCATCAGTTCTTTCTTCATCTTCTCCCTCTCTTGACTCAAGAGGGCCTCCTTCTCTCCGTCGGTCATGGTCTGAGACTGGGACTGAGAACAAAAGGAATGTTTATTCATCATAAAAATATCAATCATGTACCGTTTTACATAATTTGTGTTTTGCACAAAGTTTGAAAAAAAATCCCCAAAACAATGTACACCTTTTTTCTAGAAAAATAAGCATCTTGCCAGACATTGAAATAGGATTTGATAAGCACTTTTTTGCTAACTTCCAGTTCTCTTTAAAAATCTACCATCTCCATACTCTGGTTTCATATTTTCATGTATTTATGTTTGATTTACTGCTTTTGTTTTGCTCTATAAGATTGCAATTTACTACTGAGCTACAATACCAGGCATGTAATAACATGTGCATTACATCAAAGAAGTAAAGCTGTAGCTATGTGGATATGTGGAACTCAGAAGTATTGTTGTCATTGTTTTTATGAAGACAATAAAGACCAGGCAGATCGTATTGTGTTTCGTGTTAATTATATCTCTGAAGAAAAGATGTAGCTAGGTGGATATGTGGAACTCAGAAGTAATGTTGTCACTGTTTTTATGAAGACAATGAAGACCAGGCAGATCGTATTGTGTTTCGTGTTTACCTTATCTCTGAAGTAAAGGTAGGTGGATATATTGAATCTGACTTACCCCTTGGCCTTCTAGTCTCTTCTTCAGACTCTGGATCTCCTTTTTCATCCTCTGCATGAGAGCATCGTCAGAGAGAATCTCATTCATAACTGGTTTTTTCTTTATGGTCTTGGCCCTCGTCGCAAACTAGAAGGGTAAGGTTCAAGATAATAATAATAATAGGTCCATTTATATAGTGCAATCACTATACACATATACTCTACTGCGCTTGATACTAGGTACCAGGGTGCTACAAGAATTTTTCGCACCACTTGCCCGGTCGGGCATGTTGCTTTTCAAATCACTTGCCCGAACACAAAATCCTATTGCCTAAAACACAATCAAGCAAACAAAAGCAGCTACACATCAATCTAATTGGGTTTAGTTGTCACTGAAGTTGGTCAAATGTTAGCTCTTGCAACTGGATATGGCCTAATAATGAAGAATTTATGGACAGACCAAACTGAATAGTTATTAGACTTTAAAACCATTGCTTGCTCGACCGGGCAAGTGACAATTTCATTTGCTTGCCCGATGGCTCAATTTTGTTGCTCCGGGCATTCGGGCAAGTGGGTTTGTAGCGCCCTGACCATATTATTACCCTGGCTATAATTGTCGAGCAAGCCAGTTAGGCGCTCAAGCATTCCAAGGAATAAATTCCTGCCAGGTACCCATTTTTCACCTGGGTCGAGTGCAACAAAGTACGGGTAAATTTCTTGCTGAAGGAAATTAGCTCCCTGGGTGAGATTCGAACCACTGACCTTCTAGTTAAGAGGCGAGAGTCCGAACCACTACACCACGACACTTCCACATAGCAAAAAATAAAAAGATTGATTCTTATCTAATTGCAAAAAAAGTGCCATGGTGTAGTGGTTCTGACTCTCACCTCTTCACTAGAGGGTAGGTGGGTCGAATCAGGCCCATGGCATTAATTTCCTTCAGCAAGAAATTTATCCACACTGTGCTGCACTAAACCCAGGTATTTAAATGGGTACCTGGGAGGATATGACGATTGTACTCGCCACAGTAAATTAGGCTGACATTATGGAAGCTCCCCATGTAGCTAAGGAAACGCACTATATGTGCAATCTATATTTATCCTTTGACCAGGGTAATGATATGGTAAGAGTGCGTTGGGCTGTATGGGAAAATCGCCATATAAGAATTAATACTATTATTATTATTGATATTCATTCAGGAGACACAATCAGTAATAGCTGGTATCCCTAGGGTATCTGAGTATGATCCTCAGTAATAAGATACTCAGCAGTAGGAATGCTAAGAGAGGTTGATTTAATGTCAACTTTATTAAGAGATCATTTACTGAGTGACAGTGGCAAAATTATGCTTCAAGGTATATTTTCAAACTTCTATTTCTATTTGCACTCACAAGACTACATCTAGAATGGCAGAAAACTTCTGTTGTTTAAACCTATTAATGCAAATACCAATTAGTTTTTGCATTTGGTTCAGTAATACTATTTCGTTCAATACCTCTATGAATATCATCATTTTGGATCATGCCTTTCCTTTTTTCTCTGTGCCATCTTGCATATTGATTATTGAATTGCATTTGTTATATAAATTACATAGCAATGATAAGATAGTGCTGTACCAAGCAAAAGTAATTTTTCCCATAATCATGAGCAATTAACAAGTGAATCATCAAAATACCGACCAAGGGTGTGTTGCTAGAAAGTTGCAATGGATTGCAAGTTGCAATTGAACAGCACATTTCGTATCAAATCTTTGCTTAATGCATGTCTTGTTAAAAGCACAGACCAGGCACAAACAAAACTGCACATATCAATTTGCAACTGATTTGCATTTAATTTTGCAATTGATCACAGCTTTCTAGCACCACCCCCCACTGACTAACTTGAAGCGTTGATTGAGTCTGTTCCAAGGAGGCTGCCGTGATCGTACAGATGATGGCGGTCTTCGCGTTTCCGCCCAACGACGATGAGAGGATTCTCGTGAGCTTGGAATCGCGGAAAGGGACAAACTCGGCCCCGGCAGCGAGACGATTGATCACCGTTCCGAGAACGAACAACGAGCTATTGATGTTACATGCCTCTTTGAATCTTGCTCCCTCTGCTTTGGTCTCGTTGGCGCGTTCAGAACCAGCAAGATCAACCAGGTTCTATGACAATAATAATTATAATGATCATAATCAGTGAGAGAGGTTTATTTTTCTACTCATTAACCAGAGCAGTGTTTCACCAAAATCAGAGGGGTGTTTCATCAAGATTTGTCGCAGCGATAAGGAATCATTTTCCGACAGTTCCCATTGCAGCGATAGTGCTTTTCATCCAATCACAATCAAGGAATTTGTCAGCGCTGACTAATTGTCTCTGCAACAAATCTTGATGAAACACCCCCCAGAAAGACTTTAAGAGTGACCTTCAGAACAAGTGGTATTCGTTCTTGTGCTTGATGATGTGTAACTTGGTGAGACACAGTCCAGGTTTGTAATGAGTTAGACAAAGTATAAATTTCCATATACCTTCTAAAGATTAATTCAAGTAGTGATTCATTATTCATGGTTAAAATAAGTTACAAAAATGTTCAAAAAGTAAAAATTATTTTACAAAAAGAAGTTGCTTCACTTCTTGGATTCTGGCAAGGGTTTTATTATAACCATAGTGCACTCGACCAAGGTAAAAATGGGTACCTCAAACGAATTTCTTCCTTGAAATGTCTGGGTACCAAAGACTGGCTTAGCAATTATATCCAGAGTAATAATATGGTACCTATAATAACATGGGCAGTATAATTTTTATTCAAATCATTTCTGCAGTATATAAATAGGCATAAAACCAATATCGACAAGTAAATATTCAGAAATGAATGATTAACACCTCTAAACCTAGTTTCTCTCTCTAACGGACTGTCACATGTCCAATCCCACAGTCTGCATGATGAGTTAAAGAAGGTTAGCATTTCATAAACCCATGAACATTGAAGCTTCAAGAAAATCGCAATGAAACTATTATTGTAGAGCAATGTATGTATCAACAAACTATGGGGGTGTTGTTCAAAAGTTGCAATTGATCGCAAGTTGCAATTGATCCGAACGCGCCAATCAAAATCATTGTTTCATGCGCGTCTTGTTAAATGCGCTTACCATGTGCGAATGAAAATGTGCGTCACAATTTGTACAGTTGTAGTTGATTTGCAATTGATTTTGAACAACACCCCCGATGAGAATGAGTCGCTTTCATGAAAAGTAGCTCTATTTTTTTTTTTACTCGCCATACAGGCCTTGAATGAATACGTGACAGCCCATTAGGAAACTTACCAGATGGGCAACCTTGACTGCTCCATCCCCATCTCCTTGCTGCTTCTCACGAGACTCGATAATCTGCAGAAAATTATGAAAATTGAATGATTTTATATCTCTATTGCACAGTGATTGAATGTGATCATTTGCTTTGCTACCTTTGTATGTATACTTCTCAACATTTTAAACTGGTACATTAGTATCATAAAGAATATACAGTCAAACCTGTCTATAGTGGCCACTTAGATTGATTCCCTCCAGGTAAAAATGCATGTTATAGAACCAGTCTATAGAGGCCATCTGATAAAGTGGCCACTTTTTCTGTTTCCCTTAGGGTGGCCTCTGTAGATAGGTTTGACTGTACATTAAATAACTGATGTGACGAGGTAACAACCTAAACAAAAGTATTAACTCTTGTAATATAAAAGTCATTTATAAATGATACAAATGATGGAAGGTTAAAACAGTTTTATGGTGCAATGCTAGGTAGTGCGGTTAGGACATTGCTCAGTTTTATAGTGGCTATTTAAGTTTGATATGAGAAGTTGATTATAATATATTAGAAGTAACGAAACAGAAAAACTTGAGACACTGAAATCAAGTTTACGCACACAAATTTCTTAGTGAATAGAACATCCAGGTGAAAGGAGAACAAAAACAAAAGGTAAATGATATAAATGCCATGTTGAATAACTGATGGTGTAAAAAAATTGGCCTGTAAAGATATTAGGTTTGAAATCAACATCTACATGTAGTAAATAAAAACATGCAAAAATTCAAAATTTTGTCTCCATAGAGACACTGTAAACCATTGAAATATTGATGGTGCAAACCGTGCAACTTAAACAAAATTGGCAATCTTTGTTGGTTTCTCATCCATCTGCATATGATTTGATTGGCTAGATATCTTCAAAATTGCACAACCACTATGTTAGACAGTTTCTAAATGAAACATGAACAAGCACTACAGTGGAAACTCGGTATAAAGAGATCTGATAAAACGAAATATCTGAAATATAGAGGTAAAAAATCTGGTCCAAGCTCTAAATAACTCTGCTATAAAGATATTACTACTATAACAAGGTATTTTTGATGGTCCCAAGCACCTCGTTATACTGAGTTTCCACTGTACTTACCAAGCAGAAGATTGTGTGAGAGCGACTGCTATGTTCATTCATGTTGGTCCTCCCAACATGTCTCCTCTGATCTCCTTTCCTTAGGAAGTTCAGAATCTGGGCTGAGTTGCTGCATAACTTCTCTTCTAAGTTGTTGACATAGACACGCCCCTAATAATAATGAAGAATAAAAACAATCTACAAGCATTAACAATTGGTGGATATACTAATAGAATAATTTTATTGGTACAGTGTACACAAAGATTGCTCGACACCCTCAAAGCTTGCGCTAGGTTTACCTGACATAGCAACAAGTAATGTATGTAAATTGGATTCCAGGTAATGTAGTTACCAGTGGAATTTCGTAATTGTTATTAATATGATTTATTTTTGTGTATGAACATTTTTCGTTACACTTATTTTTCTTGTCGATGCATGTAAATTCATGTATCATTATTTTGTGTTGTTATTGTTTCATTTTCTA
>BQKZ01002834.1:39119-57505 GCA_036244855.1 Temnopleurus reevesii | reverse complement strand
CCCCCCCCCCCCCCCCCCTTCCTGTTCTCGGCCGTCGATCGCGCTATCGCCGCAAAACTTTGCATGCTAGTAGAGTATCATGTAAGCTATACAAATTTGCATCGTCAGATTTTCGAAAAAAATACATTGTTTATTTTTAATTAATTAACTATGCTAATTTATGCAAAAAAAATGCATTTTGTGCTCTAAATCACACAATACTGAAGACAGAAAGCTAATTTTAGGTATAGTTAATTATTCCTGGTATCATATCTAACAATACCACATAAAAAGATTGCGCAGACAAATGTAATTTCTTATGTTTCTTATTGGTTTTTTTTCAATTTCTTATGTATTTCGTTGTTTTTTCGACCTTATTTCTATTGTTTTTTTCAACAAAATTTATTGCAAATATTTTTTCAAGCATAATTATGCTAAAATGAATTGATTTCAGCCACTGAAAACAAAATTATGAATTGTAATGTAAATTAATTGAAAAAACACAATTTGCATTGACTTTGTTCACAAAATCGGGTTTTGAGGCTGACATGCGTGTAAAAAAAAACGTTACGTAACGTCGTAACGGAAGGTCCGATTTCCGTGAAAACGGTCTTAAAAGTTGCGGGAAACTTGAAAGAAAAAAGTCAGCGGGCCGCGTGATCAGAAATTTCCGCGCGGTGAAACGATCACGAAATCTGTCGAGGGGTGGGGGCCTTCGAGGCGCCCCCCCCCCCCGCTTAGTTAGGGTTAACTAGCAAATTAGAGCATGTTTATAGTTTATTTGAATAAAATCGACCGAGAAATGGCTTATATTATCACGAAACAAAAATTACGACGTGTGTCCAGCTCCCCAAAACAACATCAATTCAAACTGCAAAATGAATGTGAACTCACAAGCCCCACACAATTCATCCGGAACACTCCATCCACCCCGCCCGGGTCGGCCGGTTATCGATTCATTTACACATCTTTGGGAGTAACGGCTGATTGAAATTTTCACACTAGAATACGGCAGATTACGTGCGACAATCTTCGCCTAATTTCGTACACAAATATGTTGAATTTGAATTTGAATTGAATTGAAATTAAATATCAATATCAATATATCTAGGCATATAAAGCAATTTGCAAATGCATCAACTCGTTTCGCACCAATTTCTGAATCCCGACCATTACTAACCTACTCCTTTAAAGTGTGCTTACATGATTTGGGCCTAATGCATATCCTCGTTAAGTCGATTGGGTTGGTTTTGGGGGAAAGGGGAGCGACGCGACGTGATGTCTACTCGAAATAATAGTTTAACCTATCACCTCCATGGTTAACAAAGCCCATGGTTGTTTTTTTTTTTTACTTCACCATATTGATGTCACGCCAAATCACAAAGTCCATATGCGAATGTATTCAACAGTAACAAAAGCACTAAAGCATACTAAGCAAATAATAAACTAGTATTCATGTTCAAGCTTTCAGCTGGTATCGTAACGTTAGCGGAGTAATATATATATACAGTGAACGAAGCGACGAGAGAGATTTTTTTATATCCCAATACATGTACTTGCATTGATACCACGTGAATAAAGATTATCGATAAAACATGGACGCTATAATCCCTTGCACGCGTACACTTCTATGGTGCGTACCGCGGTCATGTTCAACGGCTTTAACAAAGTGCCTGAGTGGTCTTGAACGTATGGAGGTATGGTTTGAGCCATTCTGTTTTTGTTACATCGCAGCGACGAAGACAAGAAAGTATTTGGATATTTCACTACCAATGCAGTACAACAGCCATGAGGATTTGTTTGAGCAAGCAGCTGCGGTTCTGAAGCGTTTCAATGGTTGCGACCATGCAGCAGACCACCTCTCGTAAGATATTTTAATCAGCACTTCATTGATCTATATCTATTTTATAAATTATCTGACAGCGAACAACAACAACAACAACCTTGATTATCATTATTACTATCATTACTATTATTTATTCCCAAATTTAAACAGTTACAGCGTAAGTAAAAGATACAAATATACAAGAATTAGGCATTAGATAAATATACTTCTTTTACAGCCTAAAATTTGACTTTCCGAGATTGTTGTGTTATGTTGAAGAATACTAAATATTAGAACTTAGCACCAATCAATTAAGCACAAAGATTGGACATGATAAGCGCATTTATAGTTATTCCAATAATAATTATTTTATTCGGGCCTCGAATTAAGGGACCGTGCGTTCGAAATTCAAAACTGCCGTTGACCCCTCGTTGACCAATAGCGCAAGAGTCTCTCTCAGTGCGTACTCCGCATGGTGTGTCAGTGTATTGTAGTGCACACTGTATGTGCTCTTACAATGTGTTTTGTGTGTGTGTGGTAATACGCTAGGACTATCGCGATACCGTTGGTGTCAAGATGAATTATGACAGAATAGATTTTTATTTGAAATAAATATTCTGGACTACATTCGACCAAAATACTTCATAGAGGCTATTATTTTGGCACATCCGAGGTACACAACAAGTTGTAAACATAGCCGTAATGTGTGCGAATGAAGTTTTCTACCTTTAAAGTTAGGTTTAAAAAATGCAATTTAATGCTTCACAATCAACATTAACATTGAAGCACCTTTTTTTCCTGTTCTACATAAACACGTTACTTTATATACTAGTATGCCCTTTGGAATCATCCCTCTCAGATTTCGATATGCCCCGGTCACGTAGGACCCCGGAAGCAACACGATTCACCCCGACTCGTTGTTAACTGTAAATTAACAAAGAGTCAGGGTGAATCGTGTTGCTTCCGGGGTCCTATGTGACCAGGGCTTAAATATTTTTTTATGTGCATGTAAAATTAAATTAAATGCAATAAATATTTACCTTTTAATGTATATTTCTTCTTTTTTGGCACATCTATCGGGGTTGTATTCTTTAGTAATATTGCATATATCGTCTGGGATTTCACGAAGTGACGGGAACCAGGGGGTATAGATACACGAAATGAGTTTACAAACCCATTAAAATCCATTGATATGTCCTTCCATTGAATTAACACGTCCGATGGGATATGCCTGTTGAATTGGCGCTGTGTCGGGAGTTATTGGTCTTCATGCAACACTACCCTTTGGCTCTCGATCGTCACCTCGTGAAAACACAGAAGATATTAAGCCCCGGTCACATAGGACCCCGGAAGCAACACGATTCACCCCGACTCGTTGTTCTGAGGCAGTTAATTGTGAATTAACAAAGAGTCGGGGTGAATCGTGTTGCTTCTGGGGTCCTATGTGACCGGGGCTTTAGATCTTCATTTCTTGCAGCTGTCATGTTGTGGTGTATATTTCGAATTGCCAGTTTAGTAAGACTATTTTGCAGGCACAGACTCCCGGATTAAGGCTATCAATGTTCGTAGTGTGCTAATCCCGAGTCTGTATTCGAAAACCAACTTTATTCTCCATTGGTATATCATGTATATGCAGTCTCCCACCGCAAGCCCCGCAAGCCCTGTATATGTAAAATAGATAGATAAATAGATAAATAGATAAATGGTTTATTGATTAAAAATCGTTGCAGCTAATAGCTGAATTATGATTTCAATTTACAGAGTAAAATAAATAATACAACATCATAAAAAGACATGTAAAATATAAAAAATGGTAAGAGATAAAAGGAAAATGGGAGCATGAGACGCAGATAAAACAGATACATACACACAAACATAAAGGCACACACACATACATACATACATACACACATTCAAATGGACATATAAACGTACATCATTACAGCAATATTTACACCATTCACGTTACTACACAAACTCCATCAATATCCCTTTACATCTTGTACACACACGGACACAGACGGCCACACTCACACACACACATACGCACATCTTCTCTTTATCTCTCTCAGACACACATACTCCCACTCTCTCCCCGACTTTATTTCCCCCTCCCCATACTCGCAAACTTCAGGCACCTACAATAAAGAGAAAATATGTAAATTGTGCAAAAACTCTGAAAAAAAGCTTATTGCAAACTTTAGTAAGTGGCTTGGGATAAGCTTATTTCCGTATCAGGATCAGATGGTAAATTAATATTTCTAGAGGAGAAAAGGCACACAATTTTTCAAAGATTTAAAATTCAATTTGCACCAAACTAGCCTATATGGCATGTAGCAAACAAGTTTTCTAAGGAAAGAGTAATTTTCCTGGAAATCATGCATATTTATGTAAAACCTTTTATAGTTCAGAGGAAAAGTGTCCAAAGGTTGGAACGAAGGCACACTTATAACGAGAAGCATCCTTATATGATGAAAAGAGCCTACAGACGGACTCCGATAACTTTTGGAAAAGTGGTGTAATGGTTTTTTTATGCGTGTTTTATGATATGATTTATTGCAAATCAATCTTTGCTTTATTCCCAATCAGGGAGGTGTTTCACCAAGATAAGAAAGACTTTAAGAACGACTTTACGTTCGACTGGTATCAGTTCTTGCGCTGAATGCGCGTAATAGTGAGAACAATTACGCACAAGAACTGATACCAGTCAAACGTAAAGTCGTTCTTAAAGTCTTTCTAATCTTGGTGAAACACCTCCCTGATCATATAGTTGGTGCATATTGCAGGTGGATTTTAGGACAATTTTTCTACTTCACACACGAAGTTGGGTTACATTGTAAGAGAAATGGAGTTTGTTGTTATATTGTATTCATCTACATACAGTGATAACACATTTTCCTTTCTCCTTTTTTGTTTGTTCAGGTACGCTTCCGTTAAGGACAAACTACATCATTCTTCAAGCCACCACGTGCTTGCCAAAGACATGGCGTTTGCGCTATCCCGCAAGCATTATGACGTCATACCAGATGGTTTTCGTCACTGCTTCTTGATCCGTCATCCACTACGCGTTTTCCATTCAAACCGGGAGGGGATGATCGAATACCTCTCGAATCGAGGTCTGTACAGCGGGCTACCCGAATCATTTGACCTGGAGAAGGACGATCTTTTAATGAGCCCTGGATTATTATTTCAAGACATTTTCGACCTATGGAACTATGTTCGAGAAAACTTAGAAGCGAATCCCCTAGTCATTGACACTGACGATCTCTTGTCCAATCCAGCCGAAATTGTGCCAAAAATCTGCAGGTCTCTTGGTTTACCGTTTGATAAGAATTTGCTGACGTGGGATGCTTCGTTAGAATCTACAAAAGAATGGATTAGTCCACTTAAGAGGGGGGAAGATTTGATGTCACTTTGTTCATCATTCTACAGTACAGCTATGACGAGCACTAGCTTCTTTCCACCAAAGAAAATGTTACCACGTGACCAGCTGTCACCTGACGTCATCAGATGTACTGACAAAGTTATAGGGTTTTATAATGACATGTATGCAACACGTATCATCTAAAACATCCTGGACCTTAAAATTGTATCACAAGAAGTTCTTTGTCGATGTTAGTTTGGTGGGAAACGTCCTGGTGCAATAATGATGACACTGAGGAGTCTATGGCTTGGTTAACACAATAACTTTATTAAGCTAATTCAACGACGTCATCTTGACTTGACGATCTCGACACAAGTGTTATCATTCATGTGTATGTTGAGCTGACCTAGATTGCCAGGGTCCGGCTCGCATTCTGTAATATACAGACCTTGATATACTACATATCACTACAGATATTTTGACTTTATTTATTTATATTTTTTCTATGTTTCACCTGATTTAGTCATTGAGCGGAAGGGAAAGGAAACGTTGTATGTATGGTTGGGTATTTTTAATGTAATTATATCAGGATAGTCCTCAAAATCGTACATATATAATTTCATTTTGAATTCTATAGATACACAAAATAGTACCATTGTGTACTAAAGCCCCAGTCACATAGAGGCCTGAGGCAACACGATTGGACATGACTCTTTATTAGATTCACATTCAACTGCATCCAAGTCGTGTTGAATCTTGTTTCTTTTTGAGCTTCTATATGACTGGGGCAATACTAAATAGCGTTCTAATACAATAGGCGGGTTTACTAATAGATGCAAATTTTATGAATACCTTCAACACAAAGGTTGTTCTTGACAAGCCCAAAGCTTGCCCGAGGCTTGCCCGACATAGCAACAAGTAATGTATGCAAACTGGATTCCAAGTATTGTAGTCTTATCGTTATCAAACGGTTTAAGGAATACCACGTAACTACGTTCAGTGGCAAGAAAAGCACATACATTTGAAGATATAAGTAACGCCCCGGTCACAAAAGACCCCGGAGGCAACACGATTCACCCCGACTCTTTGTTAATTCACAGTTAACTGCCTCAGAACAACAAGTCGGGGTGAATCGTGTTGCTTCCGGGGTCCTATGTGACCGGGGCTTAAACCCGCCTATTCATCAGAATATCGTTGCACTTGGAGGGGGTCATTATAAAAGTACCAAGAATCATGGAATATCTATGCTGGAATCAGGGAACTGTGCAATTTTGTTTATTAACTGGACTATCAGTTAGATTTGAAATTAGCAACGTGGGCAATAGGCGGGTTTACTTATATATTCAAATTTATGTGCGTTTAACGTAGTTACGCGGTATTCCATAGGCCGGTTGATAACAATAAGACGACAATACTTGGAATTCAGTTTGCATACATTACTTGTTGCTATGTCGGGCAAGCCTCGGGCAAGCTTTCGGGTTGTCAAGAACAACCTTTGTGTTAGAGGTATGCATAAAATTTGCATCTATTAGTAAACCCGCCTATTGGATTTTTGTCAAGTCTGTCACGCTGAGAGCGAGTGCATGTCTTGATGTACTTCCTGTGTGCCCGAGATACTATTTTCTTTGATATGTATTGAATTTCAATGAACAGTTTAACATGACGGATACGACGATTTTGTGTACTTGCCCATGTGTAGATTGTCTTTAGTGAGGAACAGAACTTCTAGGTTGTCAGATTTTTAGTAAACATAGACGAGTAAAAGTATGCCTTATTCGAATCTCTTGGGACCACATAAGTCTGTTCGACATCATAGGAGGAATTTGAATTTAAAGAGGCAAATAACACATATTTTGAATGGTTTATTAAAAAGGTTGCTTCGACATAGGCAATAATTCGATTTCGACAAGTTCGACTTATTAAAGCAGAGTTGACTGTTGCTAAAACCTCTAATTTTATTTTAAAAAATTATCTTGTAAACATGTGTTTCTTCTGAATTAAAATGCAGATTAGGTAAATAAATTTGTTTTATTCATACCTTTATTTCATGCAAGTAGTCCCCTGCTAATTTTTCTTGTTTAGAGTCTTTTTGACCTAGGATGCCGAAGGTTCTTTTATTGACACATTCAAAGCGTTTTCAGAATGATCTTACACGTCCAATGGTCATGTGTAGGTCCTTGGGTCAGTAAGAAATGTTCTTGGAACGTTTTAGAACGTGCAATGGTTTTCAACAGGTTCTCAAAATGTTCACGAAACGTTCCAGAAACGTTTTAAAAACGTCCGAAACATTCCACAAAATTAAGTCCAGAAACGTTTTCACGAAACATTCAAAGAACCAATGTGAAACGTTTTAACACTAACTATTTTGGGAGTTCTCATAATTGTTAAGCAATCCTCTCGACGAGATAAGCATTTTATATGAAATAATTGCATTACTCATTTATGAGTGGTTTTCTGGGTCATTCTATTTTGTTGGCCATGATTGTTTAAATTCATTCAAATGAGTTACTGTTGCTTCATTTTTCGTTCTTTAAATAACTATGACAAAATCCATTTTCAAAGATTCTTTTTTGCAGCTTGGTCTGCGATTTTGTTTCCAGAAATACCACGGTGTGATGGGATCCACTAAAAGTCAACAAAATTATCGTTTAGTCTAAAATCGTTTTTGAGAGACAATATTGCATTTACGATATCACATCTAATAAAGTATATATGACTCTATCATTTGTAATGCCGATAAAAAAAAGTCTGTAAAAATTGCAACTGAACAAGCTATGGTAATGTCCGACATAGATGGCGCTCTTACACATGCAAGGAAAAACCCAGATTGATTCGTTGCGACCAATGCATTACAGAACTTAAACAAGATGACGGAATGGCTGACCAGACCGTTCCATGTGTAGCGTTGTGTTGGTAAATAGGGACTTTTAGCAAACAAGACGGGAGTGCCGACACAACGTTAGTTCTAAGGTCCATTCAAGAAGTAGCGTTGTGTTGGTGCACCCTTCTGGAACGGACCTTAGAGCTAACGTTGTGATCGGCTCTCCCGTCTTCTATGCTAAAGGTCCCTATTACATTAAGCATTGCCAACGTTAGAAAAGGACGGTATAATGAGTAGGGCGCGCTAAATTACGAAATTCCCCTGCCTAGCCTTTCTATCACGCAAACAGCACAAGTAAAAGATGCATTTTATCGATATAAGACTAGCAATAACTTATCATTTCAATATTATCCTCTGACTACATCGTGAAACGTTGAACTTAAACTGCAATTCTCACGCTGAACTAACCAGGCCACGAAAGACGTGGAGTGATGACAGCCCTTCCGTCCTCTTGCTTAAGTTCCGTGTTGTGTGGGATAAGCACGGCATAACATGGTTTATTTAAAAGCTGTGGAGCGTAAATTCCAGATTTGTCTGGACTCGTTACAATAGTTTAGTTAGGGAACGTTTCTATATTTCTGTCTCGTCAAATCAATCCATTTTACACAATATGTATTTATTTGTCTGGCCCAATCATCCTTAAAAGAAGAGTCTACCCCAAAATAATAATTTTTTAACAGAAGCAGAAAAAAATTGGTGAGTAAAACAAAAAAAGTTTGAAGAAAATCTGACAAGTAATAAAAAAGTTAAGAATTTATAAAGATTTGACCTCCTGTAATATTTGGTGGATCGGGCTAAGATGTAGAGCACGTCTTAATCTACAGTTTGGGACCATCGGAATTTCTCAAGGTCACCATTTGATGGCGCAGTTCAATAAAATACATTTGAAAAGGGTGAATTTTGTCATTTTTCACATATGGTCAAAATATGACACTAAAGCCATCATGTAACAATTTACACAATATTGCTGATAGAAGGCCCCAAACAACCTTTGAAAATATTATGTTATTCCTTGAAATTCCTCCAATCTTCACCAAGATAAATTTTAGGGGTATCTGAGTGTCTGAGTTACTTTTGTTTCAAGTTTGAGAAAGTATTTTTAAACATTTCATTTAATATTCATGAAAAAAGTGATTAAAAAACAAAGAAGAAAAAACAAATTGTGGGAAACCGTGTTTTCTATTCGAGATGCACAGGAGAGACCAACTGAAGTATCATAAATTGTGACTATTTCCAGACATTTTAGGTCGATTTGGATCTGAAAACCTGAAATTAATCTAAAACCGGACAAATATGCCTTTTATTTTATGGTTGCCATGACAACGTGAAGTACGGGATTAAGATAAAAATGGGATCATAATGTCTGCAACAAAATTTCAGACAAAGTCACCAAATCTGAGCGTAATTGGACGGAAAATGTAGGAATGGTTTACGATTATGTGGTAGAGGTGGCACATTGTGCCCCCCCCCCCCTTGGGCTTTTTAGGGTTAAAGGAGGACTCCACGCAAAAAAAAAAAAAAAAAAAAAAGCTTTGATTGAAAGCGCAAAAATCAGACAACAGCAGATCCAAAAAAATGAGCGAAAACGGACTACAGGTAAGAAAGCTATCAACATTTGAAAAATATCTTATGATTTTTAAAACAGTTATAATCCTGGCAAATTGGCAACTTTGGGTCACGTGACATGACGTGTTGATGACGTAGGTTCATCACTTCTCTATCAGAAGTGTATTATGTCTTTTTTATTTTTATGCTCTGTTTTAAAGCCATTGGACGGAAAAATAATTCCTTTTCTCAACGAATTCATGTTGTGGAATATTCATTCTTGATTCTGAACTTCTGAAATATTGTTCATAAAGAAGAGAAAAAAAATGTAGAGATAAATATGATTTTAATAAACAATATATTTGATAAGAAATATGTATTTTGTGTTATTATTACGCTTTCACGGTTGGCAGCAAACTTACGGTTATCACTGTAAATTCTGGTATAGGATTTTTTTTTTCACTTTGGATTTAAGAAACATAATACATCGCACAAAAACAATATGATCTAAAAGAAAAATGATTGTCAAAATATTAAGTTTTCATATTCATGCAATCATTTAATAGCATAATTGAAATCGTTAGAACTAGATACGTAATTGAAGTAGTGTTGAACATATCGTCACCGTTTTTACGAACCGGCCTACTAGCGATGGGTGGTTGCACGAACCAGTCGTAGCAATTCAATTGAGCAATTGAAATAAATGCTATTGAATTAACATGAGTTCAAGTGGTATGTCATTGTATTTGACGCTATGTCGGGTTTTCTACGTGTTCAAGTAGCGCCACCGTAGTTATAGGCCGGTTCGTAAAAACGCTGACGATATTTATAGTCTCTTAATTAGAGCAATTCGTTATGATGAATAAATCTTATATCATTATTATTGATTGTTTAGTAAAACTATATTTATTACATAATTTATCATTTCATATTTAATACAATACTTGTTTTGAAGCTTTACATTCCGTGATCATAATTGTTAAATACATCTTAAATTCAATTCATCAACAATAGTAATTTGCTCTAAAGATAAAAAATAGATATGGGATTAAAAAGCAATGATATGCAATAAACCAATTGTAGAGAAGTGTCAAACCTACGTCATCACTATTTCACGTCACGTGATCCAAAGTTGCCAATTTGCTAAAAATATAACTGTTTGAATTATTGTTTACTATCTTTCAAAAATGTGTAACTTCTTTATTCATTTCGCTCAAATTTTATTTGATATGTTCGTCTGACTTTTGCGCTTCTAATCAGAGAAAGTTACGTTCAGCGTGGAGTAACCGCTAAAAATGTCTTGCTTTGATTGAAAGCGCAAAAAAAAATCAGACAAACAGATCAAAAAGGTTTGAGCGAAAATGGAAAACAGATAAGAAACTTATGAATATTTGATAAATATATCTTACGATTTTTAGAATAGGTATATGTTTGGCAAACTGGCCACTTTGGGTCACGTGACATGACGCGTTGATGACGTAGGTTCGTCACTTCTCTAGAATACGTGTTTGATATCTTTTTGCTTTTTATGATCTGTTTTGAAGCCACTGGACGCAAAAATAATTCATTTTTTCGACGAATTCATCTAATCAAATAGATATTCTTGATAATAACTTCTAAAATATTCGCTCTACTTCTTTAATCTGCACAATAATTATGTGAAAGTGACTTACAAAAATCTCGGTAACACGATATAAACTATTTTCGAAAAATAAAGTCGGTCGAAGGAGAATAGATCCGTTCGCCGTGAATAGAACTGTGCGAACACAACAATGACAAGCCGATTACGATTTGAAGAGCTTTACAACGAACCATTGAAATGGTGTTCGACTTTATTTTTAGAAAATAGCTTATAACGTGTTCTCCATAGACCATTCCATGCTTCGGGAAACTACATCCATGTTGGCCGCAGACAGCGACCGGGTTCAAAACCAGATTTTAATGACGATATAACCATGTATTCACCCAGGGCGTTAATTTCCATCAGCAAGAAATTCATCCACATTGTGCTGCACTCAACCCAGGTGAGGTGAATGGGTACCTGGTAGGAATATTTATTCCTTCAAAACGCCAAGTGCGCTGCATGGTGGCTGCGGGGCTGAAGCCAGGGTAATCATGCTGCAATTATAGAGCGCTTAGACAATTCTCATGAAGAGTTGATAAGCGCTATATAAAAGCCGTCCATTATTATTATTATTATCTGTACTCAATAAATGCATGTGTATTGCTTTACTTCTGCAATCTAAAGATATGAAAATGAATTTTTAAAAATCTCCATAGACCATTCCATGATTCAGGGAACTCCATTCATGTTGGCCGTAGACAGCGACCGAGTTCAAAACCAGATTTAAATGACGATATAACCATCTGTTCACCCAGGGCGTTAATTTCCTTCAGCAAGAAATTCATCCACATTGTGCTGCACTCAACCCACGTGACGTAAGTGGGTACCTGGTAGGAATATTTATTCCTTGAAATGCCAAGTGCGCTGCATGGTGGCTGCCGGGGTAAAGCCAGGGTAATAATGCTGCAATTATAGAGCGCTTAGGGAATTCTCATGAAGAGTTGATGAGCGCTATATAAAAGCCGTTCATTATTTTCATTATTATCTGTACTCAATAAATGCATGTGTATTGTTATTCTTCTGCAATCTAAAGATATGAAAATTAATAAAAAAAAAAAGTCTCCATAGACCATTTCATGATTCAGGTAACTCCATTCATGTTGGCCGTAGACAGCGACTGAGTTCAAAGCCAGACTTCAGTGACGATATGACCATAGTTCTGTAATCAATGAATGCATGTGTATTGCTTTACTACATTCCCGTGGCAATATAAGGCGCGCGCAGCGTAGTTTATCTTCATTATAGTCTGATGAAGGCTAGCAGTATACAGCAGCCGAAAAGACACTATACTAACGTTCTACGTTTGCGCATCTTGAGGCAACTGATCAACTCTCTTCAATTATTCTTCACTACGATGATCCTCTTTCAAACCATACATTCATGTTGTCCTTCTTGAACGCGACAGAGTTCAAAACCAGACTTCAATGACGATATAACCATCTATAAATGCATGTGTATTCCTTTACTTCTGCAATCTAAAGATATGAAAATGAATTTAAAAAATCTCCATAGACCATTCCATGATTCAGGAAACTACATTCATGTTGTACGTAGACAGCGACCGAGTTCAAAGCTAGTTCAACGACGATATTGCCATCTGTACTCACGCATTTAATGGCCGACTCACACTTTTGCATTTCAGCCTGCGTCGGACCAGCGTTTATTTGTTTGTTGGTTTTTTTTTACAATTAAAAGCGATACTTGGACGCATGCACAGTCTACGCTGATCAGACGGCGGACTGACACTCAACGTCTGCTCAAGGAGCGTATGCCAAACGTCAGTCCATCGTATAACCTGCGTCTTTGTGCGTCCAGGGAGGTGTTTCACCAAGATATAAGAAAGACTTTAAGAACGACTTTAAGTTCGACTGGTACCAGTTCTTGCGCTGAATGTGCGTAATAGTGTGAACAATTACGCACAAGAAGGGATACCAGTCGAACGTAAAGTCGTGCGTAAAGTCTTTCTTATCTTGGTGAAACACTGCCCAGGGTCCTATTGCATAAAGTGTTGCGTTTAATTCAGACAATTAAACGCAAGTCCTAAATACGCATTTCTGGTTGAAATTATAGTTGCGTTAAATATTGCGTTTAAACGCAACTTTTTATGCAATATGGCCCAGGGGGCGTTTTAATTTTCTAAAACGCCGGGCCGACGCAGGCTCAAAACGCAAAGGTGTGAATCGGTCTTTAGGTATCAAAACTGTATGTCCTTGATAATGGTAATTCACGCTGTGCTAGACGATGTGGCGAGCATGGGAACATGATAGTATGTTCTATGAATGGTATTCGACGTTTACATTGTCAATGTCATATTGTGCTTATAAATTACGGAATAATTCCCTGGTTCTCATCCATTTCATTAGTATGCACAAACATGGTAAGTTGTCAGACGGTGTTTATAATCAATTTGATGCTTAATTCTACATTACATAGTTTCCAAGATTTAATTTGATATCACATAACGATATTAATCATCTTTATTGAAAATCGAATTAATTTTCGAGATTCTTATACCCAAGTTCATTGGCAGATGACAGCGTAAATGTACAGATGATACGAAAGCGTACGGATCACATCGAGATACTTTGATATTTGAAATGTTCGTTTTGGAATCAGTTGGACAACCAGTGTTTTGATATCAAGAAACAAAGTTGTTGATATTAGCTAGAATAATAAATAATGTAATAATTTGCATTTATAAAGTGCATTTTAGGGGAGGTAGAAGATATACAGAACAAGCAGACAAAATGCACATATTATATAAATAACAGAATGAGAATACGATCATGTATTACAAACAAATAAGTTAACATATTAATAAAGCATTACATTGTTTTGTATTCTGTATACAATATGTATTTATTAAACCTGCCGATTTTCTTTTTTATTATTATTCAGTTTGTTCTTTGTTTAGCTATTTTGTAAAGATAATAACATAGCAAAAATTGCAAGGGAATGTCTCTAGAGCAGGAAAAATGCCATGAGCACCAAAAGGTGGACATGTGATCAATTCAATTCAATTAAATATATATTGTTTTCACTCATAAAATGCATTAAAAAATGATTATATACAACTAGCCACTGTTGTTATGGGTATTATCATTATTATTAGCATTATTATTATTATTATTATTATTATTATTGATATTATCATCATCATTAGACAGTCTCTTCGAACAAGAAGTAGTTCAATGCATGCTGAAATACGTGGTTGTATATTTATTCATTTTAGCAATTTTACATAAACTTTGATAAGAACTGCATACCAGAAAAATCTTACTTTGATTGAAAGTGGAAAAATAGACAAGCATATAAAAAGAAATTAACGAAATCAGGCAATAAATAAGCAAGTTGTTAATATTTGAAAGAATTTTCGAATCATCATGATCATTCAAACAGTTATATGTTTAGCAAATTGGCAACTTTGGATCACGTGATGTGACGTGTGGTTACGTATGTTTGTAACTTCTATAGAATAGGCATATTATATCTCACTTCTTATATGCAATGTTGCTAAGCCTTTTTTGCGTCGAATTTACCTATTTGAATTATATTTTAAATTCAAATTCTTTGAAATTACAATAACAGAAATCATACAAAAAAAAAGAAGTATTGAAAAGCAAGAAGAATATGAATATTAGTACGAAAACAACATACTATGAAAAATGATTATAGGAATGTTAATTTTCACATTCATACCCTCAATTATAAAGCATACACTAAATGGAATCATTGGCTTCAGATACGCCATTGAGTGTGACTTTTGTTGAATATGTGTTGCTAGTGTTCCAGGTTTATTGCCAATGCTGTAATGATATTGCAATTATTGTAGGAGGGATTCCAATGTTGCGGATGTGCTGTCAGTGTTTAAGTGATTGTGCAATATTTTGGAGTATTGCAACTGTTGTAGAAATGATGTCGTTGTTGCAGGAGGGTTCAAGTTGTTGCAGGAGCGGTGTACAACTATCTGACATCAATATCAGTGACATTGGCAACAACATCTGCAACATTCGATGTACTAAAACAGCTTAAACATTAGCAACATTAGCATCATTTAGCAGCTGCATCACTGACATTCTCAAATATTTAGCAATACTAGCAACATCTATGATAATTTATCAAATTGAATCCTATTCATTTATTTTCAATGGAAATGAATACATGGCAACGTTATTCCTGGAATTGATCTTACAACACTAGTAGCACATCGACAGCGATTGGCAACACCCATTCAGCATTGACCATATCCAAAGATAATGATAACAACAGCCCTGTATCAAAGGCAACCCTCCTTCAATATTTGTAACACTCCTGTACCATTAGTAAATACTTAAAACGATAAAAAAGACTTCTAAAAACTTTGGCAAACATCTACACTAATGGCAACACCCCTAGTATGGAATCGATCCTACAACACTAGTAGCACATCGACAGCGATTGGCAACACCCATTCAGCATTGACCACATCCAAAGACAAGGATAACAACACTCCTGCATCAAAGGCAACCCTCGTACAATAATTTCAACAGTCCTGTATTATCACCAGCTACTTAAAACGATAACAAATCCTATTGCAACTAGTGGAAGCACCCCTACATCACCGACAACACCCAAACAACACTGGAAACTCACCTTCAACAAAGTTACAACAACAACAACAATGGCAACATCCACACAACAGTGGCAACAGATGACACTTACAACATTCATACAATAATTGCAGTGCCCCTACAACAGTGACAACACATATTATGCAACATTGTAAGTTACCCTCTAACAATTGCAACATTTTCATTTCATTTCATTTCATTTATTTGTTTATTTCGTTTCAAACAAAATATAAATCAATACATTGTGATAAAATATACAATTCAAGGTTAATACGCATAACTTTTTCCAAAGTAACAAATTTGCAAAATCATACTTAAATGTAATATCTTAGTCATAAAGGTAAACGAGAATAGAAGAAAATTATATTTTGCGAAAACGGAGAGACCCACTAAAAATCTTTGCTTGTAGGGTGTGGGCTACTCTACATAAATCATATATTAATAACAATTTTGAAGAAATATTAAAGGAGATGAAGAAAGAAAGACCAGTAGACATTCTTAAAGCACTGACATTCTTACAGCACTGACAATACACCTTGAATACTGGCAACACAGCTTCAACAAATGTTACACTCTTAGATGTCATGGGGTAATTGTCCCGGGGCAGTTTCTTTTTCAAAGGGATAAATATCAAAAGGGCGCAATTGTACCTGGAATTATTATTATCAAAGGGTAAAATTGTCTAGGGGATAGTTGATCTATATGAATTTAAATCTTTGCTTCTTTCCGGTTGTGTGAGACATTTAAAGTAAAAAGAAAAAGAAATGAATTCAACTATGTATACATAACATAAAATTTCAGGGTCAAATTCATCTTTTCACAAGGAATCCGTCCAGGAGAAATAATATTATGGTCTCGAAATGTGTATGTGACATTATAAACTTCCCAAAGAATTAACATTTTAAAATCTTTATCAAAGGTTTATTTGGGGCTTTAACATTGTTAAACGTTCATTGTCATAACTATTAAGGGTTTGGAACCGGGAAGAGAAAAAAATGAGAGAAAAAAGGAAAGGGCACATAATGTCATGCAGACATGCACATATATCTTGATGGTAGTAGGCATATTTTAATAATTGTTATGAAGTGGTGAACAGGATATCGTTGTCAATGGGTCTAGAAAAATCTACAATTGCAAAAATGTTAATTCAATAGTTTCTGTATAATTTAAGCTAGCACTTGTAGTATGAGTATCACTTTCAGGAAATAAACCACTTTCACAATATATTCAAATCCATTCACGTTTCACCCGAGACGAATTATGTATGTAACTGTGGAGAAAGAACGATGAGAGTACAATATTCAGAATGTCACTTGCATGCATTAACGTTGCTAGGTGGTACAAATATTGTTGCTTGACCAACCTAGCAACAACCACTGCACACTATTTTTTTCACACCTTATTTTCAAATACGATTATTTCATATCAGAAGAAAAATAGTTTGTCATTGTGGAATAGGCGGGTTTACTTGTGTATTCAAATTTTTGTGCGTTTCTTGCTACCGAACGTAATTGCGTGGCATTCCTTAAACTGTTTGATGATAATAAAAATACAATACTTGGGATCCAGATTGCATACAATACTTGTTGCTATGTCGGGCAAGCGTTAGGGTTGTCAAGAACAACCTTTGTGTTCAAGGTATGCATAAAATTTTCATCCACTACTGACTGGTAAACCCGCCTATTTGAAAAAGAAACGTACATAGAATTTGAATAGGCCTACACTACAAATACATTGCTACTACACTAGTAGTTGGCGTAGATAATCCAGTAGGATTGATAAACGCCCCTAAACCTCAACAACAACATAGCATAGTTTATACACATACAGTATGTATGCCTCATGCATGTTTTAATGTGAGGTTGTTTGTTTGCTTAGAATGAATTCTAATAATCGAAGCGCTGCATGAAGCCAGTCTCTTTTTTTCAAAAAAAGTAGACCGTTACATGTTTGCTTGACCAACCTAGCAACAACCACTGCATGCTATCAACATTCCCTTATTTTCAAATACGATATATCATATAAGAATTTTGAAAATGGTTTGTCTTTGTAAATTTGAATAGGAAGCATACATAGAATGTGAATTCATTGCGAATACATTACGAATACACTATATAGTATAGTTTCTACACATACAGTATGTACTCCTCATGCATGTTCTGCATGTGAGGTTATTTGTTTGCTTAGAATGAATTCTAATAATCGAAGCGCGCGCTGCATGAAGCCAGTCTCTTTTTTCAAAAAAAAACAAAAAAAAACGTAGACCGTTACATGTTTAGGTGAGGGAAAAATCCCATCTCTATGGTTGAGTGCAGATGTATGAAATCATACAATGCATGTTTTCAATGGCGTATAACCGCCGCCCGCTGTTCGATATGTTCAGCAGTGAGTGTTTTAAAGGGAAACCAGTTCCTGAAATTATTATGCTCTGAATGAAGAAAAATCATATGAACAAATTCTGAAAATTTGAGCAAAATTCGACAACGCGTTCAAAAGTGCGATCGGCAACACTGACTAAATCTGTGACGTCATTAACGTCATTAACTCCTCATTCACTT
>BQKZ01002834.1:11624-27849 GCA_036244855.1 Temnopleurus reevesii | reverse complement strand
TTTTGGAACATAATTTTAATTTACTAGTCTCACTGTGTATTATTTATTGAGATATAGCTAAGAAACTGTAATTTACATGGACTCTTTTTGCTACAGATTTAAGCATGTTCCGATTACTTCCGATCGTTGCATTTTTTTATATTTATTCATTAGGATATTGTTCTATCAAATACTTTAAGGCCATTATTGTCAAATAATGTCTTCTTGTATAGAAATCATTGTTTTAATTCTTGCATATTCTGTTCGCTGGTATCAAATTTCACTTAATATCTGTGCTTATTCATGTGCGGTACTTGTTCAGCGAAAACCTGAGAAAATATAATTACCATCACAATAAAACCTTCGTTATTGTTAACGAATAATGCTATTCTAGCAACGGGTTAAGTGATTGTTCTCCGTCCTGGTGAAGCGTTTTAGGAAGCACATATTTGCCAGCATTTTTGTCATTCTTTCAGACGCGGCTTGGATGTTAGATCTGAGACGAGCACTTACTTGTGCCTCCAGTTCACTGTCCTATCTCCATGGTCCTATATATTTTATAATAATTCTTCTTTATATTTTAGTGAGGCAATTTGGGAACGCCCCTAAAAATTATGTTCATATGCAGAGTACTGTATATGAGGTCATATACAGTACTCCGCATATGAACAGAATTTTAGGGGCATTTGTTGAAATCCCTTGAAGGGGAACTTATTTTATTTACAAAAGATATTAGGATGTACTTCCACCTTACCTGAACATACCTTGAATCATTCCACCATTGAGCCTGTTGTTTCTATTGATAGAATTGTGGAAACATTCACTTGATAGTCTATTGAGCAGTAATTGCATTCCATCGTCATTGTTCACCAAGTTAATCTCTCTTAATAATGGCCAGTTGTAATCATTTCCCAATTAACAAAAGACATAATGAGGAATGATTTAAAGTATGTGCAGGTCAGGTGTAATTACATCTTTATATCTTTTGTAAATCAAATAAGATCCCCTCCAAGGGATTTCTACAAATGCCCCCTAAATATAGTCTTCAAATGCAGAGCACTGTACATGACCTCATATTCCATACTCTGCATATGAAAAGAATATTAAGGGGCGTTCCCAAATTGCCTCTCTAAAATATAAAGAAAAATTATCATAAAATGTATGGGAAACATCTGGGAGCTCTCTCACTCACAAAGGCGGTGCGAAGGGTAGCATAGATCACCACTAGCAACATAATATTGTCATAGTAGTGGACCTGCGTCCGGTAAAATTCACATTTCTTAAACGTTATCAAAACTTTATTTGGGCTTTAATCTATGGACCATTATCATTGCTTTTTAAAGAATGATATTCATTTAACATTTTTTAGCCTTGTTAGATTTTATAATCTATACAGTGTTTTATTTTTGTAAGAAAAGAAAAAAAGAATAAGAAAAAAATATCGTCCCTCGTGTGTTATTCTGAATAACGTGCAGTCACAGGGTTTTCAAAAACATTATTATATTTAGTATCTAAAATGGAAGTAAAGTACTCAGGGTAGTACATTTGTATGCGATGAAATTTAGTCTGATATTCGTGCAATTTTATTGTGTTTTCAGCATCGGTAGACAGATTGATATATTTGTTGTATTCATTACAATAAAGGTGTTGTCGAAATATTTTGATATTGTAATAGTGAAACTATTTGAAACTATATCAAATTACATACCTATTTCTCATGTTCGCATAGTTTACCTGAAGAATACAATCAAACATTGGGTCTGGCCTAGAAAAATCTTGTGTTTGTTAAAAGCAGAAACATAGACGAAAGAGGGTTTGAGATGAATAAGAAAGAAAGCTGTGCCTACCGTATTTACATGTTTAAAAATTGATGTCACGAGTAATTTTACATGCAATTTGGCAACTTTGTAAAGTAGACGGTAAATAAATTTTTAATAAACTGTAAGTTAATATGCCAATAAATGTCATAACTTGTAACTATGATTGTGGTGGTTCCGTTTATTTTCTATCAAAGTTAAAAGATAAGAATACTAACTTTGCAGAGATTCAGCTTATATACAGTATGCCATATTCTAGCCGCATTATAGCAATATTAAATGCATTGAATACTTTTAAGAGTGGTAACGCTTCAGATATTCAAAGGAGAAAAAAACATTGGAATTGTCGTGCCCTCTGTCAATGAAGAAAAAGTGGATTAACAGACTGTGAAAATTTTAGCAAAATGTAATCCGACAATCAGTTCAAAAGTTATGAATTTTAAAAGTTTCAATAATATGGAGTTTTCGATTTCAGCCAACTGTGACGAAGGGCACGTCGACCGGAAGTAGTGCGTCAAAGTTTTGCGCATCTGCTAATTGTTACGTGCGGAACTATCTGTGACGTAACAATGAGCAGACGCGCAAAATTACTAGTACTACTTCTGGTCGACGTGCCTTCGTCACAGTTGACTGACATTGAAAACGAGCTGGTCTGAGAATCAAGCAAAAAAGAATGTAAAATTATAACTAACCTCAAATTTTGCGCCCCCGGGAGGGAGGGGGGAGCTGAGCAGGGGTCTGTATTATAAAAGAGATACGATAAATTTTTGCAATTACATGTAATGATATCTCAATGGTACATGTTTTGCCATAGACTTACGGTTAATAAATATCGTAAGTTTAATTGCATCTTTTATGTTACAGGCAATCATCATCATCATCACCTCCACCAAAACCATCACAACCATCATCATCACCAACATCATCATCATCATCATCATCACCATCATCATCATCATCATCACCATCATCATCATCATCATCACCATCATCATCATCATCATCATCATCATCATCATCATCATCACCAAGGAAAAAAAAGAGAGAAAATAATGACAAAGAGTAAGTGATAAATGGAGAATAAAAAGAAAAATAGTGACAAAAAGAAGATGAAAGAAAAAGGGGAGATGAAGTTGAAAAAGAACAAGAAAAATAAGAGGAGTATGAGGAAGAGGAGAATAATAATGAGAAGATGAGAAGGAGATACGAAGGGAAAATAATGAGAAATGAGAAGCAGCATGTACAAAGAAAAAATAGAAAAGGGTACATAAATATGCAAGAAATCTGCTACAATCTTCTAAATTTACAAAAATAAGATGGAAGAAAAAGCAGAGACTAAAATGAAAAAAGAATAAGAAAAATAAGAGGAGTATGAGGAAGAGGAGAATAATGAGAAGACGAGAAGGGAAAACGGAAGATAAAGAAGGAGAATAAGAAGGGGAAATAAGGAAATGAGAAGCAGCATATATGAAGAAAATGGCAAAGCCAAAATAACAAATTCAAGAAATCTGCTATAATCATATCAATTTACAAGTTTAATGCTTTATTTTTCAAGCATACCACAAGTGAATGACATTACATGTGAGAAAATAAGCCTAATTTGCATAATAGAAAACATGATGCATTTACAATGCTGTTTATGTTTTGAATGCGTTTTTTACAACAAAATAGAGTTCTACAAACTAAGTATATTTGCAATCATAACTTGTATCGAATGGATCACATTTCTCATGGGTGTAATTTAAGGCACATTATCTGTGATAAATATCCAATGAGAAAAAATTGGGTCACCTGGGAGGTATTTCACCAAGTCGTTCTTAAAGTTACGCACGACTGGCATCAGTTCTTGCGCGGAATGTGCGTTATAGTGTGAACCATTACACACAAGAAGGGATACCAGTCGAACGTAAAGTCGTTCTTAAAGTCTTTCTTCTTGGTGAAACGCCTCCCTGGTAAGAAATAATCACATTTCAATAAAAGGAGTGAACAGCACAGGCAACGTTTGTTACAAGGTCGGGCAAGCTACTGTGTGCAATTTGCCTTTGAATTTTTCTTAATTTTGTGACCAGCTGAAAATAAAGCTTGTTTTAGGGCACACATGAACCAAAATGACTGCATTATGAAATTAATCCATTACAGATAAAATAGCCAAGAGTTATCTGGAACTGTAAATGAGCTACATTGTGGAAGGAACAATTTCTTGAAGAAACAAGATAAGGCAAAGGACATTCAAAGTGTAAACTTACTGCAGACCTCCCAACCTTATAGACTAAAAAAGTGGGAAGAATAATGATTCCCATAGGAAAGTGTAGTACAATTATCATGAAAAATCATAATATGCAACGAAAACATGACTTCATAATGATGAAAAATCATATTTATCTCTCCAAATTCATAATGGTTGGGAGGTCTGTTACTGTATGGAGGATATTTTAAGTGAATTATTGTGATTTTCTCCAGCTAACCATCTGCATGTGGACAAACGTTCACTTTTCTAGCATCAGATTAGAAGCAATACCCACTAGCTCACAGATTTAGCAACCATTTCCTAATACGGGCAGATTATACTTTTATGTAAACTCATACAAAAGGTTCTTCGGTTGCAGTTTACTGTAGGCATGTATATCTACTACATTGTAGATAAAAACTATACACTATTCAAGAAAGTTAAGGATCTCTCGCAAATATCCAAGAAAAATGTTTAATCAAGGTTTTATATATCTCGGTAGTGTTTCATAAAGCTGTTCGTACATCTTTAACTCATCTGAGGAGACTTTGTAAATATTGTAAAAAGTTCTTCATGCGGGTTCTTAGTTCGATACATGTTATGTGAGCAAGAAATACAACCAATTGATGTGCGACAACACTCCTTAGAGGTCTTATGCACACTACAGGAAGAAGCAGAAGCAGAAGAAGAAGAAGACTCTAAAAATGACTGGTGACCCTTTCTCATGTGTGATTTAGCACTAGGGGATATCATTGTGTACAGGAAAGGGTCACCAGTTGTTCATATAGTCATGTGTGAAAGTCTGCAAACAGCTTTATAAAACATAGGGGGTGTTGCTCAAAAGTTGCCATTGATCGCATGTTGCAGTTGATCCGGACGCGCCAATCAAAATCATTGTTTCATGCGCGTCTTGTTAAATGCGAATACCGTGCGCAAGTGAAAATGCGCGTTACAATTTGCAAAGTTGCAGTTGATTTGCAGTTGATTTTGAGCAACACCCCATTAGCCTTTGAAACAAAAGTATGCAACTCATTTGAATGTCATCAAACATACTGAATTCAATATTTCACACTTGATTGTTTTCACATAATTCAGTGATGCCTCTCGGTTAAGCAGACATCCTGAAAATGTGACCATTCTGCATGATCCCTAACTTTTTTTTGAGCAGTACAGTCAAACCTTGTTATAACAAGGTCCTTGGGACCAGAGAATTATCTCTTTATATCAAAATCTTGTTATATCAGGGCTAAAATACAATGAAATACAAAGATATGGGATCAGGAAAACTACCTTGTTATAACAAGATCCTGTTTTATCAGTGCTCTTTATAACTAGGTTGGGCTGTATATATCTTGCTATCTGCCCCTTTCCTATGAGCAGTTGTGATCATCTCTCTTGGAATTTGCTTCTTTCTATAAGCAATCAGCACCATTCCTTGGAAATCTGTTTAGTGTTCTATAATGTAGCCCACAGATCCATCTTACGTCTCGTTGTTTCCTGCAGCACGTTCGTCATCGTTCCTTTAAAACCTGTTTAGTGTTCCATAATGTAGCCTACAGATCCATCTTACGACTTGTTGTTTCCTGCAGCGCATTTATCAATATTCACTTAAAACCTGTTTAGTGTTCCATAATGTAGCCTACAGATCCATCTTACGACTTGTTGTTTCCTGCAGCGCATTTATCAATATTCACTTAAAACCTGTTTAGTGTTCCATAGTGTAGCTCATATATTCATCTTGCGATTTAATTCATCCTATAAGAAATTGTAAACGTTCCTTGGAAGCTTGCTCAGTATTCCTCCATAGATCTATTTTGCAATCTGCTCTTTCCTTTGAGCAACTGTGATTGTTCCTTTGAAATCTGTCTGGTGTTCCAAAATGTATTCCAAAGATCTATCTTGCGATAAACTTATTCTATGAATAATTGTGATCATTCCTTTGAAGCCTGTTCAGTATTCCTCGATAGATCCACCGATCCGCTGTTTCCTTTGAGCGATTGCAACCCTTTCTTTTGAAACCTGTATAGTTTTATTCCACAATGTAGCTCACTGTAGCTCATTCTCACTACGTCCTGTGAGAAATTGTGGTTGTTCCTTTGAAGATTGTTCAGAATCCCTCCAAAGATCTATCTTGCAATCTGCTGTTTCCTATGAGCGATTGTTAGCATCTATCTTAGAATTTACTGCTTCCTAATATATAAAGATTGTGATCGGTCCTTTGAAACCTTTTTCAGGTTATTCTATAATGTTGCTCATAGATCTATTTCCAAGCTGCTGCCTCCTATGAGCAATTGTGATCATTCCTTTGAAATCTATTCAGAATTCCTCCATAGATCTATCTTGCAATCTGCAGTTTCATATGAGCAAATGCAACAATTTCATTGAAAACTGTTTAATGTTCCATGATGTAGTCCATACCGGTAGATCTGTCCTGCGATTTATTGCGTCCTGAAAGAAATTGTGATTGTTCCTTTGAATCCTGTCCAAAATTCCTACATAGATCCATCTTGCAATCCCCTGTTTCCTATGAGCAACTGTGATCGTTTGAAACCTGTTTAGTGTTACATAATGTGGCCAACAGGTCTATCTCACAATCTGCTGCGTCCTATAAGCATTTGTGATCATTCATTTGAAGCCTGCTCAGAATTCCTCCATAGATCTATCTTGCAATCTGCTGTTCCCTATGACCGCCGATAATTGTTCCTTGAAAAAAACGTTAGTGTTCCATAATGTGGCCAACAGATCTATTCCATGATCTCCTGTGTCCTATGAGTGATTGTTCATTGTTCGTTTGAAATCTGTTCAGTTTTGCTCCATAGATCTATCTTGCAATCTGCTGTTTCTTATGAGCGATTGTGATCATTTGAAACCTTTTTCAGGTTATTCCATAATGTTGCTCATAAATCTATTTCACGATCCGATGTGTCCTATCAGCAACTGTCATCGTTCCTTTGAAGCCTGCTCAGAATTCCTCCACAGATCTATCTTGCAATCTGATGTATCCTATGAGCAAATGTGATAATTCCTTTGAAACCTTTCTAAGGTTATTCCATAATGTAGCTTGCAGATCTATATTTCGATCTACTGTGTCCTATATAATTCCGTATTCCTCCATAGTGTAGTGTGATTTGTTTCTGCACGCATGCATCATCATCGCAATTCCTGTTTAATGTTCCATCATGTAGTTCATAGTTCTATTTCACTATCTGTTGCGTTCTATGAACAATTTTCATTGTTCCTTTAAAATCTTTTCAGTATTCCTCCATAGATTTATCTTGCTATCTGCTGTTTCCTATGAGCAACTATGATCGTTTGAAATCTGTTTAATATTCCGTAATGTGGCCAGTTTTCACTATCTGCTGTGTTCTCAAAGCAATTGTCATGGTTCCTTTGAAATATCTTCCTATGAGCAATCATAATCGATCCTTTGATCACCTTTTAGTGTTCATCTATAATGTAGCTCACACGTCTATCTTGCGGTTTACTGTGTCCTATCAGCAATTGTCATTGTTCATTTTAAATCTGTTCAGTATTTCTCCACAGATCTATCTTGCAATCTGCTGTTTCCTGTAAGCGATTGTGATCATTTCTTTTGAAATTTGTCCGGCATATCGCTGGTATTCCTCCAAACGGCTGTTCAGGACATTATGAAGCTGTACAGAAAAAAAAATGAGAATTGTAATTCATAAGCTGTGGAAATATATGGTTTCAAAATCACAGTTTAGCGCTTCAAAAAAGCTAGAATTAAATGTATGATCGACACGGGCACAATGTGCAGGAATAAAATGTCTGCAGTACTCTTTATTCAAGTTCAATAGATATTTGATAATGCCTGTAAAACTTCCTTCATTTTTGTATTCTTCGGGTTATTTTTTCATAAATCTGAATGCAATAACCTAGGTCAGAAAGCTTGATATGATATTTTATGTCTGTGACAATATATGCCACCTCCGCCTAAAAAAGTGAAACATAAAATAAAAGACTAAGAAGAAATACTAACCCTCACGAGCTCTGGATCGCTCCTAGTTTCTCTCAGCGCCTTCAAAAGATGATCCAACTGTTGATAGGGAAGCCACACACTGGGCGCTGTCGACCGTAGAGGGTTCTGTAAATAAAGAAAAAAATTGCATCATTTACCATTCTGTTTATAAAGTATCATAATAATAATAAAAAATACACAACACTTGTACCTACCTACATGTACTACCTACCAGGGCCCCGTAACATAAAGGTTTGCGATTAATTGCTAATCTGATAGCGATTGATATCAATCGCAAGTCTATGGCAAATCATGTACTAAAGTTTGCAATTGATCGCAAAAATAAATAGCGATTAATCGCAAAGCTTTATATTACGGGGCCCAGGTCGGCTAAGCTCCTGAGACCTATTATTGATCCTCAAATTACTCCTGTCCATCATGATATTTCCAGCCAATAATGAAATCAGCAAATATGAAAATAAAGTGTTTTCATCCCAAACAATTAAAAATATTTTATGAAGGTGAGTGAGCAGTAAAATAACCCCAAACTGTTGCGCTGGATCAAAACAGCATCCAGTTAAGACAGTGCACAAGGTTACATCAGACTAGTGGAGTGTTGTTAAAAAGTTGCAATTGATCGCAACTGCAGTTGATCGGAACACGCCTATCAAAATCATTGTTTCATGCTTGTCTTGAAAATGAAAATGAAAATGAAAATGCTTGTCACAATTTGCAACTGATTTTGCAATTGATTTGCGATCAGTTTCAACTTTTGAAACTTCTGAGAATACAAGACATACCTTGAGACCAAAGTATTCCACTCCTTTGCCGAGGATAGCATCGATAAATTCAACCCCTAAATTGGCAGCTTCCTCAAGATGGTCAAAGGTTATGTAGAGTAACAGTAGGTTGCCAGGGTCCAGTTTCTGCGAGGTTAAAAGGGTAAATAGAAAAATCTTGTGGCAAATATTTTACAAGTTTACGCGTAAATGAACATGATTTTGGATAGGTGCCTAGTCATCTCCATTATCATCCTCATTATAATCATCATCACTACCTTCACCATTTTAACAGAGATCAGATACCAAACAAAAATTGCAGTCCTTGCTTTTTCTATCTTCTTTTACTTCTCAAGATGGTACGAAGATCTATAGATGTCTATAAATTCTGTAAATGTAAAACATTCTATGGAAAACATTCAACTGTCCAGTGGCATTGTTTATTCATTAACCATCATTTATCATTTAGTTATTTTGGACAATTCAATTTTGACACACCTGCCCATCGTAATGGCATATTTATCTTGGTTTTTATTGAATGTTTTTGTACAGAAATGTATAGTGTAATACCTTCCATCCAAACATATTTTTCAAATAATACAATTAACGTGTGTACATTGCTGTTACAATCATGAAGGCAGTCACATTCCCATGTCATCAATATCATCATCATCATCAACATCATCATCAACATACAAATCACCATCATCATCATCATCATCATCATCATTCTCCTCATCACCATCACCATCACCATCATCCATCATCACCACCACCATCATTACCACAATCACCACCACCACCACCATCACCATCACACCACCACCATCACACCATCACCACCACCACCATTATACCATACCTTGTATGAGTTTATGATCCATTGCGGCAGCTGAAACCCGAGGGAAAGCACTTTCTTGATCACCGTCTTGAAGTGAAGATGATCTCCTTTCTTGTCATACCTCTCTAAGTAAGTCTGTAGGAGATGCCAGGCTAACTCAGCAGCTCTGAAAAAAACACAGAGGAAAGGGTAATACATTAAAACCTAATGGAAATGAGAAATCATTTTGCGTGTGTTTTGGTAGGAATACCCTTCATGTCTAAAGAAAGCAAATGCACTTCATTTACAAAACAATAAGCCATGCAATTTGGTAACCTCTAGATGACAATGTGTGTCATAGAGACTGTCTACAGTGGCTACTTTTTATGTTTCCCTTGTGTGGCCACTATTAGTAGATTTTATTGTATATGATTGAGAAAGAAAACATGGGAACAATAACCATTAACCATTACTCGCAGCTATTGACTAATGATGAAAGCCTCAACTTTACATAATACAACACCTAATGTATATTTCAGACCAATTGGCAGCCCTGCAGTAGAAAAAGTACTGTATAAGCCAAAATTTTCGCTGGAGTTTTATTTTCGTGAATTTCGCAACCATCAATTCCCGAAAGTTTCCCCTTATTAGAATCCCCATATGACATCTCAACAATGTGGAAAAAGATCTGAAATTCAGTGAATTCTCAAAAATCTATGTGGGCTAAATTATTTGTTTTTACAGTAGTTGAACTTACGTAGCTTCTCGTCCTAAGTTAAGAGAGCCGATGTCATTGGCTGCAAGCCATTTCCATGTCTCATTATCAGCTCCGTTGCGGGATAGCTTCACACATCTGAAGGAGAAAAACATAAGGAGCACTTACTAATAGTGCAATTCTCCCTATCAAGTATAGTCATCACATGGCAATATCAATATTACGCCTTTCATATTTGGTAAATCTATTTCCAGTTAATGCTTTGAGTACAAACATAATCACATACCTCATTCAAATTGGTAATATCAAGACCCTTACTAATGTGATAATTACTTGTCTGGATCTCAAAAGATTTTTTTTAGCTAAAATATACTTTCCTCCCAACAAAAATAAAAATCATCATCATCATCATCATCACCATCATCATCATCATCATCATCATCATCATCATCCTCATCATCATCATCATCATCATCATCATCATCGTCATCATCATCATCATCATCACCATCACCACCACAATGGCCACCACCAACACCACCACATTCACCATCACTATCATCATCATCATCACCATCACCATTGCCATCACCATCACCATCACCACCACTATCCTCACCGCCATCACCACCATCATCACCACCACCACCACTACCATCACCAACACCATCACCACCACCAACATCACCACCATCACTACCACCGTCGACATCCCTCTTACCTGTGAGCAAGGTTTTCAAACATCGATGTAAGAGGCAGCTTGAACGTCTTGCAAACACTGATAGCTGTATCATACAGTCCACTCTGCACCAAGAAACCCACTGTTTCATCCACTGTCATCTGAGATGCTATGAAATAAAAAAGAAATACTATCCATCAATATGCATTGTGGCATGTGCTGTAATCCAGTGATGTATGGTAAAATTACATAGAACTCATTAACATTTAGTTTTCAAAGGTGGCATACATTTCTTCGGTTAATTCATATCAGAAATGTGCAACTTCATGTTATAAATTGAAACTAAAATTTAGCTTTAAGTGCTTGTTGAGCCTAGTTCCATGAATTACAAAAAATTGTCTTGTTTATAAATTGTATCAGTAGCAAACGTTTTCCACTTGATACATAATTAATTTCAAAACACAAATTCTCCATCTCTCTTTATCTCTACAACAATTTTGGTTTTTGGGCAAACTAGGAATTAACAAAAAAGATTGTGTCCCATTAATATATCTTAAAAAATCATCCCCACCAAAAAAAATCAAAACAGGGTGATCACCCAATAAAAATAATTCTTACTTGTCACATGGGCCATATCAGGCTGGTGATTGGCTAATGTAAGCCGAGCAGACGTCAGCTGATACTCCTTCTCCAAGTCCCCTAGCTCCAGAACATCCACTCTGCGTCTTGCAACTGTAAAAGATCAATTTTAAACAAATGCTGTATCATCATTTTGAGCAGAAGGGACAAAGGCCTTGGAAAAAGCAAACAACCTTCATTCAAGATGGACAAAAGGGATATTTCCATCCTTCTCATTCTGTGGAAAAATATTGAAAAAGAATCGCAACTGGCACTTTTTGTGATCATGAAGCTATTGTGAATGCTTGAATGAAGTTGTTTACTTTGTCCCAGTCCTTTTTCCTTTCTGCTCACAGTGCATTCCTGCTATATGGGCAATTCCACATGGGCGACAATGTGATTACATGCCATTTTGAGCTACATTCTGTTTGTTATAGCTCAGTGAGACACTCTCAAAGACCAATTTAAAAGTTAGAGCTAGCATATGGGAAGGGGGAAATATTCACATTGACCACATCGTTACTTCCAATATATGGAGCATGTCATAGGCGGGTTTACTAATACATGCAAATTTTATGCATACCTCCAACACAAAGGTTGTTCTTGACAACCAGAAAGCTTGCCTGAGGCTTGCCCGACATAGTATCAAGTAATGTATGCAAACTGGATTCTAATTATTGTAGTCTTATTGTTATCAACCGGTCTATGGAATACCACGTAACTACGTTAAACGCACATCAATTTGAATATATAAGTAAACCCGCCTATTACATCAGAGAATTGGGGTGTTTCTGGTCATCAATCAGTCCATACAATTTGATAGATTATTTCTAGCATATTTCCGAAAAATGATTTTCAAACTATGTCATATACTTCACAGATTCCAAGCAAATTATTCACAATATACTGTCTCAGAGCAGAATTAGAGGCAATTTTTGAAGAATATTTCTGGCTTTTTCTCATGTGGAATTCCCCACATTGTCTGTGTTTTCACCAAGTGATGGTAGCCAAAGAATAGTGTTGCAGGAAACTAATTACAATCATAACAAAAATACAAAGGGTAAAAAATATACACAATCTGAAGTTTTGAATATTTTATTGGTCTGTTTCTTACCTTCCCCACCCCACCCCCAATACTACTCAAGAACAATTAAAGATCACTCTTAAATGCAAACATGACATTGCAGTCAAGTTATTATACATAAATAACCAAATGCAACTGTTCTTAATGTCATCAAACGGTGACCCGACAGTTGCTCCGGCGACAATTGCTCCGGTTCATTTTTCTGGCTAGGAGCAGGGTTAGGGTTAGGGTTATGATAGGGTTTATGATCCAGAATGATGTCAAGATTAGGATTAGGGTTAGGATTAGGTTTGGGATTAGGTTTGACATTAGGCTTACTGTGTCAGTTTTTTGCCGGAGCAATTGTCGCCGGAGCATTTGTCATGGAACCCATCAAACATATTGTTATCCATTTAATGGATGATTAATTTAAATTATCTGAGGAAGTATCTTGCTCCCGTGCACATCCAGAAAAGAGAAATCATTCTGAAGTGATACAATTCAATTGGAAAGTAATCCCTAACCTATTTTGCGTAGTGTATTCAATCATAAATCCGCTAATTCACACAGCGGTGCATATTTACCTGGTTCATCAAGAGGGGTGCCTTCATAGTCTCTCTTGGGTGACGCCCCCATCATGTCTTCAGTTTTCTGCCATGGAATGAAATCCATTCAATAATTCTTCAAATAAACTATAATTATCAATACTCTACTACCACAAGTTTGTATCATTTCTAATCACTATTTTATACATAACAGGTCTTGAAAATGATTTCATCAAGAAATGATTTTGATATAGGACACTTATCTATTCATGACAAAACAATAGAAAACAATAGGAAATAAAAAGAGAGCACCAAGGCAAGCAAAAAGGGCACCCACAACAATTTATCGGGTTGGCTTTGGCTAATTTGAGCCATCATGGATTCAATGGATCTATTTTCTTCCTATTACTGTCCATGCCTTCCATTTCCCTGACTGCAGGTATAAACTACCTGCACTGTCTCACTGTAATCATCCACCACCCTCCCTCCTTCTCCTTTCCCCCTCCTTCTCCTTCCCTCCTCNCTGTCTCTTATACACATCTAGATGTGTATAAGAGACAGCTTCCTCCTCTTCCTCCTCCTCCTCCTCCTCCTCCTCCTCAATCTCCCTTACTCCTTTTCTCCCTTTCTCCCCCACCACATACTTACAATGCCATCCATTTTGCTGACTGCAGGCTTGATAATCCATGCATTATCTGGGTGCAGTAACCTCAGTGAGTTCATAGCTGAGAGGTAGCGGCAAACTTCACTTCAATCCAATCGTCCACCAACTCTCTCCCCCTCCCTCCCTCCTTCTCTCCCTCCTCCTCCTCGCCATTCTTCCCCACCCTTTCTATCGCTATCTCTCTCTCTCTCTCTCTATCTCTCCCTCTCGGACTCCCTGCCTCTTTCAATCCTTTCTTCCTTGCTCGCTCAAATACATGTCCTCCCTTCCACCCTCCTACTCTCCCTTCTCCCTCTCTTTCTCCCTCTCTCCCTATTTCTACACTTACAATGCCTTCCATTTCGCTGCTTGCAGGCTTGATAATCCATGCATTATCTGGGTGTAGCAATCTCAGTGAGTTCATAGCTGAGAGGTAGCAGCACGCTTGTCTTTTCAAGCTATCCACACCTATGACTTCTTGGGCTAGGCGAGTGGCTTGCTCGTACATCACGCTGCCCGCTAAATAAAAAGAATGGACCAAAAAGGGGAATACTGTAAAGTGGAATTTTCGATATTTGAGGAACAAAATAAACTGATTTCCCTTGATATTTTTACAAATTCTAGGATAGTACATTCATCATTTGTAAGACCCATCCTATCATAGTTGTGTCATTTACCAAATTAAAAAAACAATGAATAATCAATGCAGTATGTGTCAGTAGGACAGTCAAAATCCCCAAGTGATGCGTCAATCATCAATGTAAATCTGCCAAGGGTGTTTGTCATGTCCCTAAATAGTAAACTTGGCATAGCAAAATCCGACACACATTCGACCAAGTATGCAGCATTCCCGGGAGTGATGGGCTGGGACTTAAAACTTGATTTACTCCTTTCAATCTATTATGATGCATCCTCCATTATACTAGGGTTCCCACTACTTGAGAACAAAATTCCTTAATTTGACCTTGACTGGAAAAAAAGTCAAACTCATTTTCCAGGTAGAGTGGGAAACCTATAAAGGAACTTGTAACTGAGCTTTAAAAAAATGGTCTGAACAAAGAATTCTCATTGTTGAGTCAAAAGAAGTGCGCCTTATAAATAGGTATCAATATTTCTACCTTTATTGTTAAAAAAAAGATAATAGAAGGAGCATGAGAACTAAATGTAAACAGGATCACAGTTGAAGTAGAAGAGAATGATGAATATGATGAATAGATACGAACAATAAACAATACATTCTTTTTTAACCACTCCAAATTCTATAAGGTAAAATGGAGATTTGTTTGGCCAAATTGGGTGGCATGGTCCCAACAGCAAAGAGCAGCATGTGATAAGACAACACTCCGGTATAAAAAGAGAGAAGTGACAAAAAAAGGAAATACCTTGTCTGTAGTTCCCTCTTATGGTGTGGAATGCAAAGAGTAGATCGTAATAGTTGATTGTCAGCAAATCGACAGACCTCGCTCGGGACTCAATGATGTTCACAATCTATATGTATTAGAAAAAATGAACAAATAGTATATGTCGGATTTGATGTGAAGATGGATCAGTTTAACATACACAGGGTTAGGGACGAAGTTTAATTGTTTCGATACTATGCACTCACTTTTCAGGATTTGTAATGAAGTGAAAATGATTACAATATGTTTGATTGCATGCAAGACCTCTTGCAGTTGAGTTATTTCCAGAATAATAAAACCTTGTGTAAATATCTAGTTCTCCCGAACAGTCAAAACTGTCTAACCGGCCACCTATCTATAGCGACCACCTGTCCATAGTAGCCACAGATATTAATTCCCTCCAGATGAAAATGTGTCTAAAGAGGCCAATTTTTCTGTTTCCCTCGAGTCGCCACCCTAGACAGGTTTAACTGGATATTCATATTCTTTTTCATTTAGTTCTATGTTCATTCAGGCCTTGCCATGGACCCTGATGTCTTCATCCAATTTACTGCATGTAAGACGAGAGGGAACACCCACAAGTTCCACGAGTAAAGGATATCACAAATCAGCATGAAAATTGTAGTTTGGCAAAAAAACAATAAAGAACACCCATTTTTTAACCAGAATTAAAAAAAAAGTTTGAACAATCCTTAAATTACTTTACCTCATCATGTAAATCAATGTATGGATATTGACACAACTGCTTCATCTGCTTCTGTTCACACAACACAACTACGAACTGACGTAGGCAGTCCCTTCGTCTGTAACAAACCAGAACACAATGGATAAAACAAGTCAGAAAGAACTAGATGAATCCTCGACCGCGCACGGTCAAAATTTATGCCTCCGCCATCACGCAATCAGAAAGATATGTACGGCTTGTTCCATGCCATCAGAAATCAAAAACATTTTACAAATT
>BQKZ01002833.1:53373-67933 GCA_036244855.1 Temnopleurus reevesii | reverse complement strand
CCCCCCCCCCCCCCCAAAAAAAAAGAAAACAAAGAAACGCCATTGGTGTTGCATTTATGGGTACCATGACTTAGTTTAATTCGTCAGATTGTGTCTGTTGCACACCGAATTTAACACCGGTGCTTTTGCAGCGGATGTGAAGGTGCATTTCTAACACTTGTCGTCTACTCTTTCCAAATAATAATCATGAGTATGAACTTTTAGTTGGTATTAGATTAACGCGCTTGGCATAAGTTGACAACTTTACTTAATGGGCGAATATATTAATATTATGCAAATGATGTTTTTTAAGACCGAATGCTTGCTCGAGGCTTGTCCGACATGTTCATTTTCATTTTCATTTACTTATTTATTCTGTTTCATTCATTTTTTTCATAACAAACAAACAATTAAAAGAACATGAATATATATTTATGAATTTTACCAGAAACAAAAGGAAAATAAAAGTTTAAGGCATACAATTATACATAGTATAAAGTTTCAGATTTGCAAAACAAAAAAAATAAACGAAAACAGAAAACATATGAACAAATAATGTATGCTAACAAAATTCCAACTCCAAGTATTACAGTTTAATCTTTGCTATTAAGAAATACCACGTGTCTACGTTCGGTAGCAAGAAACGGTCATAAAATTTAAATCTATTAGTATATCGGCCTATAATAATCATTATCAGATTATAATAGAGGTAAATATGTGATTAAGCAAGAGGTTTAGCATAGCGGGTGGTTCATCAACTGGAACATGGTCACCAGAGTTTAGGTTTGAAGGATGGTTCCGGTAATATGTCAAAACTGAAAGATGTGATCTTTTGGCTGTGTTTATGCACTTACATTACAGAACCTGCGTATACTAACGGGAAAATAAAGCATTTAAACACACCATCTCTCTAATCACCTATTCGGAGGCGCGAGACAATTTAACATCGTCATATTTATTATGTGATAGGAAAAAAAAGGCAAAACAAATGTTGAGTGATGAAAAATACGAGTAAAACACCTTGCATACATGAACTGCTCAAAAAGATTATATAATTTATTCATACATTATCAAATATAAAAAGAAATGAATACACAAACATTGCAGTTCATTCCCATTCATGCCATTTTCTTATTCATTCGGCCATTCATTATTTTTTATTTCTCAATTGATTTCCATGCAAGTAGAATCATAACACGGATTTTTTTATTGCGTCCAGATACATCGTCACATTGTTCACTGTTGTTTTAATCATGGCAGTATATCTGAACGTACCTTCACCTTTTTGTGTCTGAATTCACGCGAACAAAATCGGATTGTGTCTCGTCTTCCTTGTGTCAGGATAGGCAGAGATGCCAACCGTTCCGGCATATGTAAGATACAAAATTGAAATGTGAATGAGCAACAGATAAACAAAGGAGACAAAAATATAACAACAATAATTGTTCTCTTGTTTGTTTGTCAATGTGTTATTCCATAGTTCTTATTTTACTTCTTCCCTTTATTCTTCCTCTCCATCTTCTTCTACCTCTTCTTTTATGTTTCACCTGGCATGCCTGGATCCCATGGAAGACCAGTAGTGTCGTGCCTGGCACTGCTGAATGGGATATCCAGCCGATTCATATTTTTGTTTTATCAATTATATATGTAAGTATTTGTATAATTCATTTTATTTGTATTTTTGTTTATTTGAATCGGAAAATAAATACAATACAATGCAATACAATACAATACAATGTCCTTAAGTTCAGCCATTCAGCTTTAATGAAAGCATTGCCTTCACACATTTCCTGTATATTTCGGAACGGTTGGCAACTCGGGATAGAGATAATTGGCATGACAATTAGATGGGTTGATTGAACCTCAATTGAAATGTTTGTGAATGAAAAGACAAGTGAATAAAGGGAATTATCGAATTGTAACAATTCTCTAAATTCCTGACCCGTATGCGGAACGATTTCCGAAACACGTTTTTCTCAGAGAAACTTGTAATTTGTTATCGACCAAATGATGTTGATTTTATGTAAAACTGAACTGAATGATTTTCAGTATCATGAGTATGGAGGGAAAATTAATCGAACAGATTATATTCATGCCATAAATCAGGTACTTCACCCTCATCAGGACTAAAGGATGACAACTTTTATAATACATTAAAATCGATGCTTGCTCTCTGTTTACTTGATACAAGATAATCGTATTTTAGTAGCCAAGAAGTAATTTTAATAGCATGAAGTGCTCGATCGCTAGGTTGGCCAATCTACACTATTCGTAAAATCTAGCAACGCCAAAATATGAAAATATAATTTTTGGTTAAATTGGTACTCTCATGATTTTTGTCGGCTGAATTAAATGTGTATCTCGTATTTGGGAAAACGTGGATAGATTTGAAAACATTACGGAAGTTGACTTGTTGCTAGGTCGGGCAAACTTCGGGCAAAATTCCTGGTTGTCTAGAGTTGACCAACACATACAATTATACATGTTAGAAAAAAAACCTCTATTGCTAATTAGGACAGAAATTATTATCGATTTGAATACTTATATGAACTTATATTATGCCATTTACATGATATAGAAACAGTTATTCCGGTTGAAGTGAATCGCAATCAAATTAATTATGGCTTTATTTGAATTCAAAATCACATGACAGTAATCACTAGCAAAATCGGTTGTATTCACAATCTTATAACATACATAGTGATGCAAGCAATCAGCAAGTAAAAATTAAAAAGCAAGTGATTTAAAAATAATGTTCTCATTGAACTTTTGACAATGAAGTGTGTGTGTGTGCAAAGAATATGAATGTATCACAAAAGTGATCCATTGATACGGTATTATAAGAACGAGAGATAGATCAAGAATGGGGACTGATTCAAGAGGGGGTGGGTGAGGTAGGCGTATGGTAAATGGATAAAAAGGTTCGAGTGAGTTAAAATTGGGAGAGAAACTAAATTTATCCACCCCGGGTCACGTTTGGGGTCATTTGAACTTGCGTTTATCTCATTAACGGCTTAGGTTCATGATCAATAGTGAGGTCATTCACATTGAGCAGAATGGATAAGGAAAATAGACAGAATAAACAGCTTCTATTCAAGCCTTCACACAATAGCGCCAGACTACAAGATACATTGTTTGCCCATTCATTCTGCATATAAATGTAGAAAATGTGTGTTAACTGTTTCTTATGTATTCAATGAACCAATGGGGAAGCTGATTTCGTTCATGTAGGCTACTCGAAACTATTGAGAAAGCTCGAATGGGACTTGTTTACTTTTTCAATTTTTTTTTGTTATAAGTAATCGTCAGAGCGATTGATACAAAGACAGAGACACACAACATCGCTTTCGAGTTTTGTAATAGAGTCAAAATTATCCCCATTTGCTCAAGAAAAACGTCTACTTTCACTTGTTGAAAATACACGTTTCAATGGTCAGAATGTGAATGTCCTGCTCAGCGCTGTTTGGTTTTACAGAATTTATAGCTTGGCAGACCAAGCGTCAGTAATGATTCTTTCTATCTTTCAGTTCGGATCCGTTGCATGCTAATTTCGTGGTTTGGTGCTGTTAGGTTAGATAAACCTCGCCAAACCTAGCAACAACCGTTGATTCTACATAATTTTTATTTCATAATTCTACCTGCTGGATCTGTTGATTGCGAATTTTCATGCTTTAGTGCTATTCGTGCGACCAAAAATTATAGTTTGCAAAACTAAGCAACAGTCGTTGATTCTTGTTATCTTTTAGCTAACCCTTTGACTGCCGAATAATAATTTACACTTTGTTCATAAACTTGCTGGTTCTAGTAGTGAATGAATTACGCATTCTCCCTGATTATCTGTTATACCACCATAGTTCATTTCAAAGTTGACTCTGACCATTATTTTTCCCACGGGGAATAATGATTGTCTTTCCAGCATTTCGGGGTGACCTCGTGTAAGGAAAAAAACGTTCATGAAGAGCTCTGTACGTGTCGCACAGACTCTCGGGGCGGAATGAGAGGGTTCAAGCAGCTTGCCCCCCCCCCCCCCCCCCCCCCCCCCCCCCCCCCCTATCACCCCAGTCAAAGTTATGGGCCGCTTTTGGGTAAAAAAAAAAAAGGTGGCGAAATTGTAAATGGGAGCCATGTCTTCCTGATTTTGTTTTATTTTTCGTTATTACTTTGTCTTGCCATCTGCTCAGGGCGCGAGGTGGGCCTCAAACCCAGGGTTTCCAAAAGGTCCCGAAACTCTGTTTGTTTTGTGTTTTTTATCTCATTATTGACTATTTTTAATTTAACATAGATGATGAGCAAAATCCACCATTTCACTGCATTTCATGAACACGACGGTCAGGTGTATTATCCTTTTCAATAAGGTATCTTCTCCTTTCTATCAATCAAATCACTTTGGCAGATCGTATATTTGTGTTGCCACAGAGCCTAAACGTCCAAAAGGTCAGCTCGCCCACTGATCTTTTCTGAAACGACCCATCCATTCTCCCCAAGAATGTGGTAATACTCCTTGTCAATGTTCTCCTTTCAATTTCATTCACTTAATTTCATTTATTTTTTTTTCATCTACACTTCCAACATGATAAAACATAATACAATGATATGAATCATACAATTGCACATTAATGTGTTCGCAGAGTTAATAAATTCTTATCAACATATCAAATAGTTGATTGTGGAGGCCGGGAATGTTAAAGGGGAACTTCACCCAGACATCGATGTGTGCTCAGTGGATGACGAAAAATACAATGGTCAGTCTGTGAAAATTTGAGCAAAATCCGACAATCCATTCAAAATTTATGAATTATCATAGTTTTGATTTTCACCGCTCATGGGCTCCTCAAATAGGCAACGTATAGGCACAAAATGGCTGCCAACATGGAGAACTCTCCATTCACTCTGTAGATAGAATTTCACATTTTCTTCTTTTTCTGGAAAAGTAGACAAAATTGTACTGTTCTCTTCAATAATGATATAGACATTTTGATTCTGCATGCATGTCAGAATGAAAATAATCCCAATTTATAAAAAAGACGACCCTTGTAGTGTTGAAAACTACCGCCCAATTTCATTATTACCAAGCATTTCAAAAATACTTGAAAAAATTGTTTACAATCGTCTATACTCTTTTTTGAACAAAAATAAATTATTAATTCCAAATCAATATGGCTTCNTGAGCAAAATCCACCATTTCACTGCATTTCATGAACACGACGGTCAGGTGTATTATCCTTTTCAATAAGGTATCTTCTCCTTTCTATCAATCAAATCACTTTGGCAGATCGTATATTTGTGTTGCCACAGAGCCAAAACGTCCAAAAGGTCAGCTCGCCCACAGATCCTTTCTGGAACGGCCCATCCATTCTCCCCAAGAATGTTGCAATACTCCATGTCAAATTTTGCCTTTCCATTTCATTCACTTGATTTCGTTTATTTTTACACTTCCAACATGGTAAAACATAATACAATGATATGAATCATACAGTTGCACATTAATGTGTTGGTAAAATTAATCAATTCTTGTCAACATATATAATTGATTGTGGATGCTGGGAATGCTAACTTAAACAAACGAACTTGTAGATTGCAGGCCCCCCCCCCCCCCCAAAAAAAAAAAAAAAAAAAAAAAAAAAAAAAAAAAAAAAAAAAAAAAAAGAAAAAATCATATAAGTGTGTACATTATGACAAAACCAAAACAATGTACACGTAATTGTCACAGGCAACAAAAAAGGGATATCAGAGAAGCGATACAAAAGTAAGACATCAACAAACATGCTACACTTTCAGTTATAATAGTGACCGATTGTGAAGCTAATGACACTATCTAATGTTAATATAGAACCCCTCCTCCCCCGTCCCCCCCCCCAAAAAAAAAACTCATAAGGAAGGCATTAGCATTATTATTGAAGGTACAACATATGCATTACAAGTGATGCAGATATAACTATTGGCAAACCTACAGTTATATTAACCAGACACAACTTTTCCCACGCTTCGAGAAAAACAAATCAAAACAAAAATGAAATTGACTCGATACGGTTTACCGATTATTATTACACTGTGCAACACAATCTATTATCACCTTCAACATGTGCAATGGTTGTATTGTTTGAGTAAGCTCACTAATCTACAATAATTCAGAAAATATATGAAATTTCCCCTTTTCAGCAATGGATAGTTACTAATTGGTGCCACAGTATATACCATGCATGGAAGCTTATGACAGTCGTTAGTGACAGCAGAACAGTCTAAGCTCATGACATATTTTGCAAGCGCCACATTGTTTTTGAAGACTAGCCGGATATCCGGCGGATATCCATTGGATAACACTCGGATAGGCTAAACCCGAATCCACTTCTAATAATGGTGATAAAACAATGGCTTTACATCAAACTGAAGTAGGCTGAACTCGATAAAAAGTTTATGTCGTCAATTTTAGACAAGAGTCCTTGTTTTTTATGCAATCTTCGTGTAATGGCTTGTTATTTTTTTTTACAACCACGATGAGTTGATAATTCAAAGTCCATTTTACGAGGTTGAACGTTTGGGGATGAACATTCTATTGAAAATTGCCTCATTTAAACTGGAATCATCCAAAATGGAGTGAATGCTGAAGTGTAAAATTGATAAAAACGATATTTATTTTAATTCTTCTCCGTTTCTTAATCGTAAGAGTGGATTAGGGGTAGGGGTGCCCCTCTGCCCCTTGAAGATGCACAATATTTTTTAGCATACCCTGGATGTGGATAAAAGCTATTTTCGAGTACTTGCAATGATCTTTGATTAAGAAAATGAGAACAAAAATGGTGTTTGATGTTAAAAAGACTTAAAAAATTACTTGTGTTGATAAGGCGGGTTTAAACAAAGTACTTAAAAAATTATTAAAAAGCTTGATAGTACCACCACGATATATTTTGTTTTACTTTAGCCAACACTTTAATCAGCACTTGTGATAAAGCAAATCCCTGACGAAGCCCATTTTCCGATCATTCATCCACTGCGAAAGTTTGTCTTAATACGTATTCTCACAAAATTACTCGGCAGATATTTTAATTTCTAGTTTTCGTCACTCTTTTTTGAGATTTGTGCGAATTGTAAATATTGATTTTCATTTCACTCTGATAACTAGAAATTAAGTTTCATTCTTTAGAAACATGGCCATGATAGAAATCGAAATCGACACAAACCCGTACGCCTTATCCGTTGACCAGACAGTCACGCAGACTTAAATGATGAATTTAGAGAACATCAAACAAAGACCTCGTTTTATAATTCTAAAAACTACAGAGAATTGTTGACGATGTCATTTCTTTAGCTCCATTATATACAGATGATGAAATAACATTTTTGTTTTGCTGCGATCTAACGTTTGTTTTTGTGTTTTTTTTCTTGTTATTCCGTTTCTGCAGGGGCACGTGTTGGTAGTCACATTCGTTACCTAAAAAGGCCACCATCCAAGTTATGAACAATTTTGAATGGTCAACAAAGCAATAGCCATGATGGAACAACTTTTTAAAGTAGCCATGCTGTGTGCATTGACCGTCCATGGTGTGACGTCACAATACCTCGGAAAAGTTGACCAACGAGCGGGTATCCCACCCTAGGAAGCGGCAGGGCACAACGAGCACCAAGAGGCCGTTATCTTCTCATGTCTAGCCGTGGTCATTGTCCTCGCTGTCCTGTGCACTCTCATCCTCTGGTTCGTGGTTGAGCGAACAAAAAGCGACATCCGCCGCCTTGACCAGATCATTCCGGAAATAGCCGAGCGAATGCGAAAGGAAACGATCACGGTGAACGGTACGTTGATGTCTGGGACGCTGACCGCATCGCACGAGTTCGAGACAGAGTTTCTGACGAATGAAGAGGTGCAACTGACGTCTTATCGGAGACGAAATGGTGGGGATGCCCCGGCTGAGCTCCCAGCCGCACCGCCGGTCGAACCCATCAATGGTGATGTACCGCGGGAGCGCGCGGATGATGATCGAGAAGTGGTTCGTACCGATACGGCCGGTGGCGGCAATGAGGAAGCTGTTGGCGGAACACACAGTTATCGGCGTGATACCAGCGAGCGACACAACCGCCACCATTCTCCCGAACGGCACTCGGGTGACAGCCATGAACGACGTTCACGTCATCACAACTCAACCGAGCGGCATTCGCACGACCGCCATTCTCTGCCTTACGAATACGCGGAGGTTGCTCTACGTCACAAACGCGACCGTCCCCGACCTCCCCCGCCAGCTTACCGTCATACCTACGATGGAACATATGACAACCCTATCCTATGCATGCAGGATGAGCGTGATTTCCGACGCGAACGCAGGAACGGCCCTACCCCGACGCCCGCGCCGAAGCCTGCGAAACGCTCACAGCGACCCGCATCAGCGTACGTGACCTCCGGAAGTGAATACCCCGAGGAGGCATCCAGACCGATCTCTATTATAGGCATTACGGGAGAGGAAGAGGGTCGACGTCCCACTCGGCATGGTCATGGGAGGAGGTACAAGTCTCTGTTATACGAGAGCCATGTTTAGACTTGCTGCATCTATAAATCTATGGACATAGACATTTACCTCTTGATTACAGAACCCAGTGGCCAGTCACTGTATATACGAGCCATGTCTAGACTCGCTGTACCTGCATATCTTTGTACATGGATATGTACCCCCTCGATTACAGAACCCAGTGGCCAGTCATTGTTTATACTAGAGCCATGTCTAGACTAGCTGTATCTTCAGTGGCCAGGTGTTGCTCGAAACGATCTTAGTTATAAACTCTTCTTGATAAGACGCATTATCACTAGTCTGCAAGTACAGATAGATTTTTCGCGCTGTGCATATAGTTAGGCATCCGTTTTTCACGGCGATAGGAGGAAGCAGTGCAGGAGCAGTGCAGTCCAAAGGCCCGGCACAGCAAACTCGGCACGGCATCACGGCACGGAATTTAGGCAATGACTCTCATGTGATTGGCCAATCGTTGAACATCCTGAGCGCGGAGGAGCGCGCTGGCCTTTAACAACCAAGATACTGTGTATATGCCTTGCCGTGTTTTGTGTACTGGAGCCTTCAGATCAAGGGCTGCACAAGAAGTTCAGACGTTAAAGTTAGAAGAAGATAGCTATAGGACGCTCTCTTGCAACTGACCCCAGGTACTTCCAGTTCAAAACATATTGCACAATAAACATAAGGGAACAAACGGATGTGAAGATTTTCGCTCAGAATGGCAGTCATCAGGGACCTAATTATGCGAAATGGTCTTAGGTACCCTCTTCTTGCAATACGACTTAACGTCTTGCGCCATCCTCCTAATATAGATGAACATACGTTTGCATCTGTTTTAAAAGGGTGGCACAAGAAGTTCGTCTTCGCAAGAAGATGATAGCCGCTAACAGCATTTCGTGCAATTGGATCTAATTCCTTCTACAATATTTCTTTTCAGGAACGCAGCAATCTTGCTCGTTTAAAACATTCTTTCGGGCAGGTCGAGTGCTGCGTGAAAACAACTCTCAGCATGAATTGAATGGATACATATAGTAACAAAGCACCGCGGGTTCTGGAGGAAATGTTTTTTTTTAATAGTTATTTGGTCTTGCCATTTTTATATGAAAACTGCCTTTGTTCATATACATGTATTTACGTTAATTATTGCTCTAAATTAATTGCCATGCATTGTGTGTGCTGTAAATAATGTACACTCTTACATTTGATATTGTGGTCATATGCTAATCTGAATATGCTAATCCTAAAATCCTAAAAATCATGACTGCCAAGTAGTTTCTTTAATTAGCTAAGAACGACACCACAATGAGCAGGGTACATAGAATCGTCATAAAATAAGAGGGTCTGAAAGGGTAATCTTTGTATTGTCTCTTTTTTTTAATTCCCTTTACATATCAACTTGTTAGGAGTTTTATTTGTAGTATACCGTATGAATAATACTCAATGGTGCTATAAGTAAAACAGGGAAAGGGGAAATGTAACATTTTTATTGCAGATGCATTTAATTGTCGTACGGCATAATTGTATGATTAAATAAATTATATCATCTTTTTGTTTACAGGCAAACGGCAATACATTTCATTAATTATAATGCAAAATATCTAAAGTACAACCATTTTATTTCTTTTTCGTTTTTATTTTGATACAGAAATGATAAAGTATGATAAGAATTTTACTTTTGTACACGAATACCTGATTAAATATACCAAAACCGCTGCGTCAGCTTTCTATTAGTTGTATGATGTGAGCGTCATTATGCGGGAGCTTAGTCTAGTTGAGGACTAACAGTCTAGTTGATTTCTAACAGCAGCTGCCTCTGCACATATTGTTGCCCTGAACACGCATGAACTAAAGCACTCAATCACATACTCTCACGTTGCAAATACCCCTCTGATAGCAAATACCCTTCGTATATCGCTCCTCTGCACATAGACTCTATGGTTGCTCACAGTCCTTGTGTGGGAAGGAAATGTGCAGAGCTAGAGGCACGTGACGTACAACACAGAGTCCTCAACTGGACTAGTAGAAGCGTGGTGCAGTTGTTCTGATACTCTCCTTTCGACTATGCAGAGGGTGGCAGTTCCCAACTATCCCATGGCTCTCATTTCGTTTCTCAAAACATTCGTTGACATTGTGCTTCACTCAACCCAGGTGAGATGAATGGTTATCTGGCATTACCTTTACTCGAAATTCGTTTGCGCCGATGTACGCCTGGCCAAAGTCAGGATGATTATTAGTATTAACAATATCAACAGAACCAACTTGAATATTGTGTAGATTAGATCAATGTTGATATCATAGATAATTATAATCATTGTCATCAATACTATATTGACATTATCATGATCATTATTATTATCATCACTATAATTATCATTCTGATCATTATCAAATTGTAAATAATCCGTTATTTTTTAAACAACTCACGCAAATAGCAGGTTAAAAAACAATGTCATGCAGCAAGTCTATTCCCAATGTAGAATGTGGCAAATTTCTGTCTAGCGCCATCTGTTGAACATATGGTTTGTTAAAAAATCATTTCCTTCTCTCCAATGTTCTGTGTGGGCTATGTTCCTGACTTTGCTCTCGAGAATAATGGTAAAAGAAAAAAAATAATCATAAAAAAGATTGTCCCCAATGCGAAATAATATACTACTACAAAATTTAAAGACCACCCATCCACCCATCACACAATGGTAATAACAGTACGGAGCTTTAGCAAAGAATACGGTAGGGCCGATCAGGACGTTATTTCTCAAGCGCGGGATAATCTAGCGGACGTTCCCAACCATAGCGGCCCGCTAGATTATCCCGCGCTTGATAAATAACGTCTTGATCGGCCCTACCGTATTCTTTGCAAAAGCTCCGTATTATTGATAATGGTGCGGATTTATATAGAGCCTTTGAAAAAAAGTGCGTCGATAGGTCACTATCAATCAAGTATCAAGAAATTTTATAATTTTGGAACAGACTTCAAATTCAATGGAGTAAAAAGCCCGAACACGTCTTTCCTGTTGTTTTTTGCGTTACATTCAGTTACAATTTTGATGATGATAACTTTTTAGGTTATGTTTATACTGTTTTGTTTTCACCTTTATTTTCTAAATAGGTTTACTGTGGTTTTTCTTAAATTTGAGTGAAAAGGGAAAAGAAATAGGCCTGGCCATTTTCAGACATTTTCAGAGAGTCGACTAGTCGGTTCGGGGCATCCAAAACATGATACCCGATGAATCGGTGCTATGTCGGGACCTCATTGTCTTCATGCATGATTACCATTTGGTTCCCGTCACCTTTTGATAACACGGACGATATATGTATAGTCAGGTACGTGTTATTATACCAAAGAGTCATCAACTGGACTATTTTGAAAACATTACAATAATACGTTTTTTCCCCGAAAGGGTGAAAGGTGGGTCCTTATACACAAGAGTACAAATTGAAAAGGAAAAGTCATAAAAATCACTGGGCTACGCAATTATTTGTCTGAAACTGAATCAGAATAAACAGGAGCTAGGTCATTTCTAAATTATTATCATATTTTTCAAGCGAAGCAGAAAAATCAGTCAACGGGCGAAATGTTTGATAACGGATGATCCCCCCCGGATTTTGGTGTGCTTTTAGAGAAGCTAAAAAAATGAACACCCTAATGAAAATTAAGGTAAAGTCAGATACTTTGTTGGCATCCTTGATATCGCAACTTTGGCATAATCTGTGATGGCATCAAGGGCACCTTGCAAAAATTCCACATTTTCCTCATTTTCAAGAAACGTATCATGCTATTTGTCAGTTTATTGTTTCTTTTCTTCAATTATTTAATGAAATAGCCACATGATCCGCAAGCATTAAAAGTGAATGATTGTTATCCCTCATTTGACATATGAAAGTGAGTATTTGTTTCATAAATTCATGTGCAGAGTATTACAATGATCTAACTCAACGGTGAAATTCAACACTGCCAAAACTCTGGTGTTAAATTTAACACCAACCGGAATCTAACCCACACAAGAAAAGAGTTCAAATAACACCAGTTCCGAATCCATTTTAATATATTTCAAAACTAACTGTTGTTTAAGGTCCTGAACAACACCAGTCGTTTTTTTTAATATTGATTTGATTCTACACTGGTGTTATTTTAATACTTTTCTGGTGTGATCCTATATAAATTCCGATTTAACACCATCATATTTACAGTGTACTAAGCTATTTACAGCAAAACTTATGTATAGAAGGCACATCTAGAGCATATGAAGTTTACAGATTACAGTTTGTTTGTTATCAAGCTCCAGTGATTTTCTTTGTCACCTCCTAAACCGCTAAACATCAAAACTGCTGAAACGCATAATACGATTTAAAAAAAATGGAAAAAAGTGGTATTTTCTCCCTCAATCGTTGCCGGTATCTATAAACGCGAACCCATCCAATGCAGAGAAACTTGTCTGCACACAACATGATTGTTTTCTGCTTGCAAGGATAAACGAATCTTTTCAAGCATTTCATGCTGGATTATTGGGGCCCCATGAATTGAATAAAGGGTGCAAGATTGCAGACAACAGCTCATTTTATGTTTTGCACAGTTTCTATACAGACAACAGATCTGTACCATTCGACTTATTCATACTTTGGAGTTGGCCTTCATCACGGAAACCTGCAAGCAACGGTATGTATAAATCTGAACATTTATTTCGTATATATGATAGATTTATTATGACATCATATTGTATATTTTCATGGAAAGCGGGATATATTCGTAAATTTATGGTGAGAGAATGTTCTCGTCCTTTACAAGTTGATTGCAGGCTATTTCTCTCTAACTGTAATTGCCACCACAACGCCCTGTTTTTTTTTGCGATATGATCTCTCTGAAAACGTTTGGTAATTTCACTATGCGAATATTAAGAAAAGAAAAGGACCGGTCATTTACATAAGCTGCCACATTATATTGCTTAAAATGTGATTTCTTAAAACTTTCATTTCAATGTTTATTTTCACTTCGACAGGAAACAGCAGATAGTATTTAACATAAGTTAATACAAACAATTGTAATCATACACAATGCTGAATTCACCAGAACCCTGTGCCCGCTATTTATTTGGACGCTAATTCAATTCAATTCAATTCAAAATAACATTTATTATTTTCCTTCAAATAAATCATTGATGTACAGTGTAGCAATTTACAATTGTAATCAAATTATAGGATAATTAGAACTTAAGGTACGTAAACAAATTGAAGGAAAAGGGCGCATATCCAGAAGCAGAGCCTGTGTTGGATGCGCCGACAGATACAACAACAACAAAGAAAATACAATATATATACAATACATACTTTATATAATAACAAAAAAAAAAGAAAAAAGAAGGACAATAAGAGATGGAGTATAGGACAGAGGGAAAGAAGGCTGCAACAGTCGATCAGAGATTCAAGATATACATAATATAAAATCGCTTTTTGGGAAACACATCCTCCATAATAATACTCGTTATGGGTTCGATCACTATATAAGAAAAAACACAGAAGAGATTGGCATGATTGGGTTATCCCATAATTCGAACAGTATTTTCAGATTTATGATCCATAAATAGAGATAAGGAGTATTTTAAGTTTCCAAGTGAAGCTAGATACTGACAAAGATATTTTAAGGGGTTTGGGTAAATTATTCTAATGTTTAGGACCAGAAAAACGGATATTGTTTTGAAAGATTCGTTTGTGATGGTGAGGAATAAATATTTCCAGGTACTGTATTTATGACGGCCTGATACGTGATGGAATTTGTCGCAGACCTGGGCTGGTAATAGACGATTTACTCATTTGTATAGAAGAGTACATAGTTGGAGCTTATTTATATACGAAGCAGCTTTAAAGATTTATATAGTGGACCGCTACTGGCGTATCGCCGGGAGCCTGTAGTCATGGTAAGGCTTTATTTTGAAGAGCGTAAAGCTTGTTAAGATTGGTATAAGCAATTGCCCGAATTAGGTTACAATAAGACAAGTAAGGTAAGATCAGTGAACAATATAATGTATGTAATATATGTTTTGGCAGGAACACACTGAGACTAATGAGGTTTAAACTCCCAAAGGCATGCCCCCCCC
>BQKZ01002833.1:34261-46875 GCA_036244855.1 Temnopleurus reevesii | reverse complement strand
ATTAAAGTCCCCCCCCCCCCCCCCCCCGGATTTTGGTGTGCTTTTAGAGAAGCTACAAAAATGAACAACCTATGAAAATTGAGGTAAAGTCAGATATTTCGTTCGAAAGGTTACAATTGACAACACAGTCATTTTCCTTTTCACCAGTTCTGTGTTGGGCATCCTTGAATTCGCAACTTTGGCCTAATCTGTGATGGGATCACGGGCACCTTGCAAAAATGCCACATTTTCTCCATTTTCAAGAAACATAGACAGACGTGTCCTGCTATTTGTTGTTTCTTTTCATCAATAATTTCATGAAATAGCCACATTGGTTCCGCAAGCATTAAAAGAGAATGATTGTTATCCCTCATTTGATATATGAAAGTGATATTATTTTGAAATAAATTCATGTGCAGAGTATCACAGTGATCGAACTCAACGGTGAAATTTTACACTGCAAAAACGCTGGTGTTAATTTTAACACCAACCAGAATCTATAGAACTCTCACCAGAAAATTGTTAAAATAGCACCAGTTTAGAATCCATTTATTTTATATTTCAAAACCAACTGGTATTGTTGAAGGTCCCGAACAACACCAGTCGGTTTTTAAAAAAATATTGATTTGATTCTAAACTGGTGTTATTTTAATACTTTTCTGGTGTGATCCTATATAATTTCCGGGTTGTGTTAAATTTAACACCAGCGTATTTACAGTGTACTAAGCTATTTACAGCAAAACTTATTTATAGAAGGCACATCTAGAGCATATGAAGTTTACAGATTACAGTTTGTGTGTTATCAAGCTTCAATGATTTTTCTTTGTTACGTCCTAAACCGCTTAACAGCAAAACTGCTGAAACGCATAATACGATTTCGAAAAAAATATATAAAAAAGTGGTATTTTCTCCCTCAATCGTTGCCGGTATCTATAAACGCGAACCCATCCAATGCAGAGAAACTTGTCTGCACACAACATGATTGTTTTCTGCTTGCAAGGATAAACGAATCTTTTCAAGCATTTCATGCTGGATTATTGGGGCCCCATGAATTGAATAAAGGGTGCAAGATTGCAGACAACAGCTAATTTTTTTGCACAATTTCTATACAGACAACAGATCTGTACCATTCGACTTATTCATACTTTGGAGTTGGCCTTCATCACGGAAACCAGCAAACAACGGTAGGTATAAATCTAAACATTTATTTCGTATATATGATGAATTTATCATGACATCATATTGTATATTTTCATGGAAAGCGGGATATATTCGTAAATTTATGGTGAGAGAATGTTCTCGTCCTTTACAAGTTGATTGCAGGCTATTTCTCTCTAACTGTAATTGCCACCACAACGCCCTTTTCTTGCGATATAATGATCTCTCTGAAAACGTTTGGTAATTTCACTGTGCGAATAATTAGAAAAGGAAGGGCCAGGCCGGTCATTTTTTATATTCTGTGACACATATTACTTACAGTGTTACAGTTTTGTTGTCATTTATTTTGATATTTATTTTCATTCAGACAGAAAACAACAGCGTATATTGAACATCATAAGTAAATAGAAATAATTGTAGTTATATACCCTCCCATGCAGCATAAGTATTGCAACATACACCCATTTTTAATTCCTTCAGGACACACGTATAAATCAATATCATGCACTGGCCATATGAAGAAAAATGTTATTAGACATTTCAGGTTTTGTTTCTGTACTCAAGAACGATAACTTTTTGGAATTATGTTGCTCATTCTCAAAACCTAATGGCCAATACACGATGTCCCATAAAATTATAACAAACACATGGCCTGAAGTAACTGAGAGTGACGATTTCAACTAAGGTTGGCTATTTTATTTTACATTATATGGGGTATAGATTTGATACTTTTTGTTAGCAGAAGTATTCAACAAGTCATGGAATATGCTCAATTTAAAGAAAGTGAAGATAATTTTGCGAGAAGCCGTTGACTAATCTGCAAGTTGAGACATTGCAATTTTCTTCCTTTGTCGTCTTTGGTCTTTGGTATCTAGGGCATAACTGAATTAAGAATGGTTTTGCCCTACATAATTCATAAACCGTATATGACACTTTAATCTCAACCATATATAGTTGTGCTTTTTTCACATTTTAAGTAAAAATAAGAAAAATACGACTGGTGAATAAATGAAAAACTAACGTAATTTTGCTATGTTGCAATACTTGTGGCATGCGAGGGTACATAATGCTAAATTGACCACAACCGTCTACCCGTTATTTCTTTGGACGCCAATAAGGAGGTATACACTACCTGGGGAATGCCCCCCCCCCCCACATCCTAAGGGGAGCCTTTTTAATCTTATAAAAATGCTTGGTCGATGCAGGCTAAGAACGCAAAGGTTCAAGTCGGCATCTAGGCCCTGGTGAAATAGAAGCCCCGATCCAACACGACTCAGCACGATTCTTTGTCCATGACCCGACTGGGTAAACAACTCCAATGAATCGTGTTGGTTCGTATTGAATCGTGGCTCTGTGTGGCCGGGGCATAGAGGCTAATTTTGAAGTTAGCAGACGCTCCATGAACTAAAATAATACGGAGGGGGGGGGGGGGTGTTTGGCCGACATTAAAAGAATGGTTTACCCCCAGAAAAAAAGATCGAAGTACAAGCAATTAGTCGTCCAAATTTTTTTCAAACTTTTCTTTTCTCGTCATTTGATTTTTCTGCTCATGTTGAATAAATATTGTTTTTGTTTGGTATATTCTTTTAAAAGTGGTTGGTTGGCTAATAACGAACGCACGTGTTAGCGTCAGCGTAGCGTCTTCCCCATATATGCATGCGTTCACGAGCCGCGGGTCTGACAAATTTCATAAAGGCTGAGAAGCCATATTCGCTACTACACACAGATGCGTGGTGGAGATTTTATAATATCAGATATGGCATGCATGGGAAGGTTATATGGTTCGCTGGGATATGATCTGAAAGATTTGTTGGAAAAATCAACACCCACAAAAGAAAACAATGATCATTCACCGCATTTATTGTTGAGATTCATATTAGTGTGAAAAGGCCATTCGGCTGAGCGACTTTACGAATAAAAAAGCCAGATAGATTTGATTAGTTTGCATGAATAATGCTCATGGCGATCATTGCCATACATCTATACAGAACATACAGGGTATAATATGTCTATGCTTATCCCGAAACTTGAAGTTTCTACGATCATGGATATTAACCAAACTTCAAGTTCGTGAAACTGAGATAAAATGCGGAGGCGTCGTGGTGTAGTGGTTCTGACTCTCGCCTTTCAACCCAAGGGTCGTGGGTTGGAATCTCGCCCATTGCTTCAATGCTTCAATTTCCTTCAAGAAGAAATTTATCCACATTGTGCTGCACTCGACCCAAGTTCCAGCTGAATAGGTACCGGAAGGCATTCATTTGTTTTGTTTTAATGCAAGTGCGCCTACTTTGCAACTATTTTATGGCTGAGTAATTAAATGTTTAAATATGTCCAAATAGAAACTGCACCATATTAATCTGAAAGTCACTATTATTATCATAAAACAAGGGCATCTCTACCCCGATGATCCAGCAATAACTCGTGCACATGGGCTGCACAATACCATGGATTTGTTATTAATATTAGTATTATTATTATTATTATTTATTCGGCAAATTCAAAACAAAACAATTACAGTATAAGTAAAGGATAAAAGAGCTAGGTAAATGAATAGTTAATTAAGACCAGCAGTTGGTTTGAGAGAGCTGCCGGGGCATGGAAAAGGAGAACTTAATATCCATAACCCGCAGGTTTTCCATCCCAACCCTCTCAAACCAAATGCCGGTGAAGACACGTAAATACATACATTAATATAGAATACATTAGGAATACAATGTGAGCAGTATGATGTATCAAAATGACTATTTAAATGTTCTTATGTGGAATTGCAAAGTATTGGAAATGATAATGAATTTTATTGAACGCTTATTATGAATTCTTGTCGAAATATTTAGTATGTTTAGAAGAATATATAAAGCCTATAACCCCTTGCAAGTTCTGATGCCATTATATATGTAATTATCAAATCGAATAAACCAGTGAGAAGTAATACATTATTCAATTCAATTCTACCATCACCACACCAGAGTGAATCAGTATTTATATGAATATATTAACAGAGAGAGAGGAAAAAAAAGTTTAGGAAAGAAAGGGAAAAGGATGTAAGTACAGCTTAGAAGACAGTGGATAGAACTTTTTGACGGAGAAGAGCAATGATTTTAGTGATTTGCTATAAATGTATAGAGCATGAAACGGAAGAAAACAAAACAACCCCTTGGTCAATGATTTCAAATAAGTATGCAGCTGTCATTAGTAAAATTGCTAAATGCCTAGCACTGATTAATCTGGACATACACTCTAAAAACAACCTAATCATTTTTTATTAGATCGTCTTATGATATTATTATGAATAGAAACTAATCATTCTGAAATGGATTTATAATCATACATGTGACTTGTATTAATTTTTTTAATTGAATCTAATAATTTTGATTAGATTTCCTATTCGTAATTATAATAAGATTTCCACATAAAAAAAATGATTAGATTTTTCTAATCATTTTGATTAGATTTCCAGGTGTTCCCGTTTGTATTGTTTTCCTAATCAAATTTGATTAAATTCTAATCAAATTTGATTAGTTTGTTTTTAGAGTGTATCATTGTAAGAATACCAAAAGAAAACCACCCCTTGGTCAATGATTTCAAATAATCATGCAATTGTCATTAGTAAAATTGCTAAATGCCTAGCACTGATTAATCTGGACATATTTTAAAGTCATATTGCAAATCATTTTTTTACTAAAAATTCAATTCTCACTACTCTAGCAATAACCAGGTTTAGCTTAGATAAAGTCTTTAGACAGACATGTGTGGCTCAGAGGTAGAGCGTCTGCCCCATGAACGGAAGGTCGCGGGTTCGATCTCCGGCGGGGTCATACCAAAGACCTATAAAAATGGGACCATCTGCCTTCTTGCCAGTCGCTCGGCATTAAAGAAAGGAGAAGGGCAATAATAACTTTATGTTATGCAGGGCCCGCTGGAAGAGCAGCTAACTCACAGCTGAATGTGGCTACCCTGGGTAAATAAGACATTATTATTATTATTATTATTATTATTATTTATTATTTTTTTCAACCGCCCATATGCTCATAAACTGTCATGGTTCGATGATTATTAGTCTAAAGATTGGCATTAAATCACAATATAATATGACTACTGAGTTTGGACTATGACGGGCCAAATTTTGGAATACCTTTGTTTTTGTACCAACGCATTCTAAGTTATAGTTTGTATCCTTTTATATTTGTTCTCTTCAGGCTTTCCGTGCAGAAGACATGACTTCGTCTTAGCCCTAGTCTTTGAGGATCAAGACATTTCTGACGCTGCACGATATTTAACCCTGTTCACGTTAGTCCCGCATTGTCAATGGACAAATGACATGAGAATCGCAAGATCTGGTAGACAAAGGATTAATGGAACAATGGATTGCTGTTGGAACTTCTTAACTAGGCTTAGCCGCCAAAAGCAGCTGAGCAATGATGACTTGATCGAGACGCCGCTCCGGCGTACGCTTAACACGTTCCAGCTCACGACGATGGGGCTCGCTGCCATGATGGGTTCTGGGCTCTACGTTCTTTCAGGTGTGGTTGCGAAAGAAGTCACCGGACCTGCCATCGTCCTCTCCTACGTGATAGCTTCAGTCGCGTCCATATTTGCAGCTCTATGCTACGTTGAGTTCGCATGTCGCATACCTAAGACGGGGTCGGCGTATACCTTCGCGTACATCGGACTTGGAGAGATCTGGGCGTTCGTGATCGGGTGGGATCTCGTTCTTGAATATGTCATCACCGCTGCAGCGCTCTCTACGGCCGTTACCGGGTATTTGGATTCTTTGCTTGACTACGCAATGCGGAATGCTACTGTCAATGGCATCATGCATGGGGAGCTTTGGGACGTACCGTACTTAGCACCGTATCCTAATATATTCGCTCCGATCGTGGTGATACTCGTAATGATCTTCATTGTAACAGGAGCTCGGGTGTCGTCTTTGGTCACTACGGTATGCTTGCTAATCAGTATGGCCGTCATCTCTGTCATAGTCGTCATGGGTTTCGTCAACGCTGACATCAAGAACTGGCAGGACTACGGAGGGTTTGTTCCGAACGGGCCCGCGAGTGTAGTTGCGGGGGCAGCGACGCTTTTCTTCTCCTTCGTCGGGTTCGACGCTATAGCTATGGCGAACGAAGAATCGCGGAACCCTCGCAAGAGCATCCCCTTGGCAACCTTCCTTGCTATCCTCATCGCCACTGTCGGTTACTTATTAACCTCGGCTGTGTTAACTCTAGTTGTGCCCTACACCGAGCTGGATGTCGATTCCGCATTCGCCAGTGCCTTCCAGGTTCACGGGATCAAGTGGGCGAGGTGGTTTGTCGGTGTAGGTGCCATTTGCTCCATGTTCTCCACGCTAGTGGTTAACCTATACTGCGTGCCTCGGTCTCTCTACGCGATGGCATCCGACGGGCTTTTCTTCGAGTGCCTCAGTAGGGTCAATTCCTACACCGGCGTGCCAATCTACGCTACTCTCCTCGCCACTTGCCTGGTTATCATACCAGCTACGTTCATATCCTTATCTGAGCTCGTAGAGTTCATATCCATCGGAGTGCTCCTCGGGTACTCGTTTGTCGCAGGCTCCGTTATATTCCTGCGATACGGACCAGACAATGTAACTGCAGAATCCGTCGAGAACGTACATATGAAATCTTTGGCCGCTGAGGGCGCTGCTGAACTGAACCTTGAGGATAACTCCGCACTACTGGACACTTCATCCGAGAGGACTCCAGGGACGTTGATACATAGGTTTCGTTCGACTCCTGTGTTACGTGAGCTGTCTCGCTTTCAGCCAGGTCTGGTGGTGAAAATCAGTCTTCTGTTTTCAGTCGTTTTATTATTCTGCACTGTAGCACTCATAGAGCACGCGAATGATCATCTATCCCGAGGCGAATGGTGGGCTCTTATTCTTCTTATATTGTTCAGCTCTGGTTCCGTTTCATTTCTACTTCTAATCCCCCTGCACTATCAGAATGAAGATAAGAAGGAGTATTATAGGGTAAGTAATCAGTCTATCGTTATATAAATTCACTAACAATGGAACTTTTTTGAAAGAGAGGCAATATTGGGTCAATTCTAAACTCATGCACGCGTACCAGGTGACAGATGAGTGGAACACATCCNTGTGCTCCAGTCTTTCTTAAAGTCGTGCTTAGGTTTAAGAACGATTTGGTGAAACACCGCCCAGGATAATAATATGTGATGGGAATGCAGTTCGAATGCAATACCGCATTGGTATAAATGCAAGAGTTTTTCTACTGGCTAATCACCGGATACGTGTGAACAGAATATAAATAATTGTTATGATGCGTTAGATCATTTTGCATTAGATGGTTGGCTTCATGCTTTACAATGCCCAGGAAATCATCATTATTACTTTTGCTTAGCTTTGTTTTGTTTTAACCTTGATATATCATTAAATCTAGTTGTAGGGGCAGGCCCTTCCCCATCAAGATTTACACGAAACCCGATTCTGTTAGGGAAGACTTGATCCCAACCCTCCACGTCGAAAAGTAAATACGGTTTTTACCTAATTCAATGAACGAAACGGCTCCACGAAGCATATTATTGGTGCCGGTAATAAATCGACGTCTTAAAATAATGGGATTTATTTTAAAGAACTTGCAGGTAATAGTTTTACTATTTTATTATACATGTTATATGCATTTAAAATGATATTATGAGGCCAATTGCACAAAATGTTCTCAGCTATCCTTTTCTTGCTAAGACGTCTTGACTTCTTGTGCCAACCTCACAGGCTAACCTGTTATTTTGTTGGGTTTTTTTTTAAGGCTAATCCATACAAGGATAAGTGCTTTTCTTTCGCCAATTTTTGGTTTATTTCATCACAATATTTGTATTATTATTATCATTACCCGACTATAGCGTGGCTACCATTCGGCGCTCACTGCATTCAATTAATCTCTTCCTACCGGTACCAATTCACCTCACCTGGGTTGAGTGCAACACAATGCTGATAAATTTCTTGCTGATGGCAATTGATGCCATGGGTAATATTCGAACCGACCCTCGTGTTGAAAGACGAGAGTCAGAACCACTACACCACGACACCTCCACACACATAGACTAGAACGCTGATACTTACATGCTTTGGGGGTGGCACAACGAAGTATACTTCTTAGCAAGAAGAGGGTAGTATAGCTCAGACAATTTCGTGCAATAATTGGTCCATTGCTTTTATTACCACAGGTTCCGTTTGTTCCCATCTTCCCCTGGCTGAGTATTCTGTGCAATGTCGTTCTCCTTCTAAAGCTGAGGGCGGTCACGTGGTTGCGATACCTTGTATGGCTCATTGTAGGTAAGTTATCATGCGCAGTCACCCCCCCCCCCCCCACCTCCCCCACCCCAGTCCGTGACCCCAAAGACTCTAACTCTCCCGTTTTCTGGCCGATTTCAGAAAAGTTCTCCCACCCGAGCGGCGTGTCTTCCGCTTTGAAAATTCTGATTCTGATTATTATTGGTTTATCTACCTGATTTTTCTGTTTCAAATATTAAAAAATAGGCCCAAGATTACACCAGAAAGTATGTATACTCCGAAACGCTTCCAATGCCCTAAGGCGGGCCCTGGACCCCTGTTGTATGGGACTTCGCGCAAAACAAATTGTGTTTCCAATTCATATACGGGATCCAAACTAGAGATTCTCTAGTTAGTAAATGGTCGAGGTTGGAGTCTCTGCACCCCTAAGGGAAACCGTGATATTTGAATTATGAATGTTATGAGATTATGGCATATTTTTCAGAGGTTGAATCCCATAGTATCGCATATGGGCTGATCCAGGGGGCCTAGGGGACCACCCAACCCCTCCCCCTCCCCACTCCGAGACGGAATTGCAACATTATGATTTGAAGAGCTTGCAATCAAAAGGCGCTTAATCATGTTAATGCAATTTTCATCAATCTAGACCTTCTGCGTGATTTAGCTCTAGCTCTTTAGTTCGCTTATAGATCACTATGTTATTCGAAGAATATTCGTATTTTTCTTATTATTTGAAGATTGTCCATATATAAAAGGCGTGAAATCCACTTTTAGTTGAATTTGACTTTGTCCGTGATGTAGGTAAAGAGCTGCAGTGGGCATCTAAACCACTTTTTTTGGGGGGGGGGGGAGGGGATTAAAAACATGTGTCAGAATTTCCCTTTTCACTTATTTGAAACTAAATCCAGAGAAAATCATTTCGGTAGCAGAGTTTAATCAGATTTGACACATCAAGCTAATCGGTGTTGTATTCATCTTCATGCCTCAATGTTGAACATCATGAACGTCATTGTCTCAAGGGCATTAGGTGGCAAAATACATGTAGATTTCAAATCACGTTAAAGCCCAAGTACAGTTTTGGTAAAAGCGAATATTTTGATTGCTAGATTTTGTCTTCAAATCTACTTAGAAGAAGACCTTATCTCATGAACATATTCTACAAAAGATTGTGCAAAAAATTAACAAATTTTGGAAAAGTTATAACCTAAAGTGTGGGGAATATTTTAGCGTCGTAGCGCACGACGCTAATTCAATATTTTCTTTCTTGATAAAGGACAGCTTCTCATGAGCAGAATTGGATGAAAATTTCAGAATTTATTCTTTGTATTCCTTTTTAGCATATTCCTTTTTAGCATATTCCTTTTTAGCATGCTTTAATAAAATCTTGGAAATAATTTTTATATGCCCGATAATAAGCAAAATATTGTTGTAAACAAAAGAGGGCGCTAAATACGATTTAACGGTCAAATTCAAATTTTCAAAAGTAATCACTCGAAGAAAAATATGCTATGGTCTTGAAATGTGTATAGAAACTATATGTCATGGTAAATATCCCCCGAATTCACACTTCTGTAAGCTTTACCAAAACTATACAGGGGCTTTAAAGAAATTATAAAACTAGCATTTGAACTGGAAACTGAAATTGACCCCATGTTTTGTTAAATTCGGAAGACCACGAACCGAGCTTGGTAATGACGATAGCTTTGTGGTATATTTACAAGCAAATTCTAGAACGGAATAAGACTGAAAATTATAAAATAATTATTAATCTTCAAGGGAAATCGCTAAAAGAGTAGAAATCACTGAATTGATGAAAAGTAGTAATGATACAAGATTGCCTGTTGTTCCCCCTCTCACACTCTCTCTCTCTCTCCCTCTCTCTCTCTCTCTCTCTCTCTGCAGGTCTAACCATCTATATCACTTACGGGTATCGACACAGCAAGGTTGGGCGGGCTTTGCGTGGAAATTCATCACCAGCCAGTAGTTGCCTTGGCAACGAATCAAACGAAAATGGCGCTACTTATGGAAGCATGGAATAGTTGAGCGAGAGGGAGAATTTTTTTTTTATGGCGTGCATCATTTGAATTTTAATACCTACACCGGGAAAAGGAGAAGGAACGGATGACTGACCTTAATTTAATGTCTCCATCGGTAAAACCTGCGTCGAATCTTTGCGTTTTTAGCCTGCGTCGGCCTAGCGTTTTGGAAATTCAAAACGCTCCCTTGACCGACAGCATACGCAGATGAGACGGCGAACTGACTTTGAGCGCAAGCTTACGAGCTTACGACGAGCTTACGACGAGCGTCAGCCCGCCGCATGACCTGCGTCTTTGTTGGTCAAGAGGTCAAGCGTTTTAAATTTACAAAAACGCTGGGCCGACGCATGCCAAGAACGCAAAGGTGTGACGCAGGCTTAAGATGCGCTCTGGATCGAACCTTCAGCGCAGGAATTAACCAAAGTCAATGTACGACTCTCCCAAGCGAACACACCACAAACACACCACGACGCCGTCATGGCCGTGTCAAAGATGAAGAAATTAGGTGCTGGAAAACAGCAAACTTTTTGCCTTTTTGTTAGACAAAGGACGCCATCTTTGTCGAACTGAACGACTATATAGTCAACACAGTGAAGCCCTCCTCGACAAAATAGGGACCTTTAGCATACAAGACGGTAGGGCCGATCACCACGTTAGCTCTAAGGTCCGTTCCAGAAGGGTGCACCAACACAACGCTACTTCTTGAATGGATTTTAGAGCTAATGTTGTGATCGGCACTCCCGTCTTGTATGCTAAAGGTCCCTCCTAACGCAACAGGACCGGGCGTTTTTTTCCAAGATACCAAATGATTTAGAAACGATTTTTACTGATGATTGGTATTAGCTCTTGGGCTAAATGACCAGAATATTCTATGTATTACACGCGTTATCGTATTCCATTCACTCATAACACCGTCCGTAACTGTTTAAGGACGAGTCGGTGAAACATCGCCCAGGAACGACTTTCAGTCCGGCTGTTATCCGTTCTTGTGCTGCATACAAAATAGTTATCAATCGTTCCGATTCGAAAATGACTTTTACCGGTGTGACTTCCAACGAGAAGCCGATCCCAACACAAGCTATGCTTCCAGGGTGCATACCTCGCCTCCTTTGATTCTATCAGTTTGTCATGTTATTTTGTGTATTGGTTATGTCTATGAACAGGGAAATAAATGTTTAATTCAATTCAAATTAATTCAATTCAATTCAAAACAACTATACACCGGGTCCTATTTATAAGGCTACATCTTTACTTCACCGTCAATTCACCGTATGCACTTATGGGTCTCACATAGGAGACAGCGAGCGCGGACGTTAGGCTACATTCATAGGCAGCGCGGGCGGAAGTGATTCTTTCAAAGTGCTTTAACATAAAGCTCTTTGGATTCTTTGATCGCCTCCGCTATTTAAAAAATACCCTGTTAATGCCTCAAACCTCCGTCTACATTCACCTCCTTTCATACTAAATTAGTCGATTATTATTATTAAATCTCTAAAACCTCCCACTTCATTCGCTTCACCTCCTTCTACACTCAATTCGTGCGTTCGCCTCCTTTCAAATTTCCCTCTACATTCGCCTCGCAACGTCCTATGGCAAACCTACATCCTCTGCCTCCGAGCTCCATCGAAGAATCCCTTCCGCGCGCACGCGCTGTCTCCTATATGACCCCAATAAGTGCCTACCCAATTGACCTCGGTACTCCATTTTAATCCGTACTTCAATCGTATGTATTTCTAGGGTTCATACTGCGAGCCAAAATCCCTAATGGAAGCTATATACTGTACATATAACTCTATATCCTTCGATCTCGATCCATTTCGCAATCTTTTCTTTGGCCATCATTAAGGCCCGGGCACACCAAACACGGCACGGCATCACGGCACGGTATTTATGCGATTTCTACTGGTTGGAGATTTCAACATTCACGTTGATGACACTAGCAATGCCACCGCTAAAGATTTTCTGGAGCTTCTTGACGTAACCGGTCTGTGCAACCATGTTTCCTCTCCAACCCATAAAGCCAATCACATACTTGATCTGATCATCACGCGAAAAGGAGACCAACTTGTCAACAACATCACTACAAGCCAACCTCTTCCTTCCGACCATTCTGTGGTACAATGTGACCTTACGCTATCCCGGCCCGTTCACGTTCAGAAGACTGTCAAATCTAGATC
>BQKZ01002832.1:60237-77868 GCA_036244855.1 Temnopleurus reevesii | reverse complement strand
AACATCCCTCGGATAATGCCCCCCTCCTTGGCCGTCCAATTAGATGCCTCCAAATGGGACATTCCATCGGTGTTTGGGTGGATCTCGCATCACGGAGGGGTCGAGGAGAGAGAGATGGCTCGGACGTTTAACTGCGGGATCGGGGGCGTGCTTGTCGTTGCCGCGGGTAATGAGGGCGCTGCGCTGGAGATGATGAGGCAGAGTGGTGAGACAGCATGGAGGATTGGTCAGGTGGTCCCTAAGTGCGGTGGTGAGTATCTCAGAAATGTGAGCTTTTACATCAACCCTTTATGAGCCATAGGATTCTACAGAAGCCCAGATTCTGAAGCTGCCACAAAGGAGAATGGCTTTTCTACTCTAAAATCCAGAACCATACTTCGCCATTTGGAGAACAAAATTCATACATGTATAATCAGAAAAAGAAAATTATTGCCTCTCCTTGATACATCGAATTATAAAACTACCAAATAAGATTAATTAGCCTTTGAATGAGAAGATGCAACCAAATTGCCTCAAAATTTATGACTTACTGTGTATAATCTACACAGTAAGCAGAGGATCAAATCTTTCTCTCAGTGCTAGATAGAGCAGAGATATCAATAAGGAAGCTGTCTACTTGTCCACAAGAGGTGATATTCGTCGACAATAAACAGAGAGTAACTTTTTCTCTACTGGGAAGAGGGGGGCATTATGGACCTCCTTCCTCGATGTGTTGCCTTACCATGCCAAAAAAAAATGTCACTCTCTTGTCACTTATGACTTTCTCCGTTGACATCTCAAGCAACTGTTGAGACCAAATTTGCAATTTGGAAATCACCTCCTTAAACAGCCCAGTAGAATTAGGGTTAAGGTTATAGGTCAGTCTTATCAGAATATTCTGCGTTACCTTTATCATTATTGATTTGATTGTCACAATTTTTTTTGCTTCTTTTTACTGTTATTTCTAGATGGAGGAGGAGTGTCGATTAGCAATCTTTCATCTGCTTTGGTGCAGTGTTATTCACCAGCCATGAATGGAGTGCAGGAGGGTGGGGTGGAGAGAAAACTGAGAGTAGCTGTACTCATCTCTGGAACAGGTTTGTATTCTTGTTTATTTTTGCTTTCAACCATTTCCATAGAATTGTTTAGAGAGGAATGCAGGTTCATCTTATGGTTTAATGATAAGAATTTACTAAATTCATCCGGAAAGGTGGTTGTTAAGCCCCTCTAACCATCAAAAAATGAATACACAAGCATCTCCTGATAAATTTGATTTTTGTTAATCATCAGGCATTCTTATAATTTGTTTGTTCTTTTCTAAACCTTTTGGATAAATTTGATGATCTTATCATACATTTGTGGATGAATTTGATTTTATTTATCAAATGTTTCATATAAATTTGCTTTTTTTAATCATTCGTATTTTGATGCTTTCTTTTTTGGGGGTTAGGTACCAATCTACAAGCCCTGATCAACCACACAAAGGATCCGAAGAAGAGTTCTAGAGCAGAGATATGTCTTGTGATATCAAACATTCCTGATGTACTAGGGCTAGAGAGAGCACAGAAAGCCGGTATACCAACCAAAGTGAGTACAGTTGAACTTCATCATAAGAAGTACATCAGGATCAGCAAACTTTTCTTTTTATGTTGAAACTTTGTTATATCGGGACTAAGATAAAATAAAATTAAAAGAATTTGGGCTCGAAAAATAATGTTGTAATGAGGGCTACTTATATCAGCCCTCTTTATGAGATTGGACTGTAATGACATCCTCATTTTCTGTATTTAAGCGAATAGGGTAGTTCATGTTCAGTGCTTAATTTGAAGGATCCTTCTGAAAAAGTTATATTCTTTGTCATGTGGTATGGCGAAATGATTAGAGCCTCTGTAGAACTTTCTAAAAGTGAAATAAAATAAAGAATAAAAGTGGGGCTTGGACAAACAAAAATATCAGATTCTTTGTTGGATTTTCGACTTATGAATAAAACATAAGAGAAATGTTTTTAAATTTGTAAGTATTAGACAAGTATTCGAATGAAAACATACAATCTTTAATGTATGTTGCTGCCAACAACCTCTTCTTTAAAGTTCAAAGGCAAATTAATTGATTCTCTTGAATTATATGTACTCACATTTTTTTCTTCCAGGTGATAAGTCACAAAGGCCTAGATCGTGTAGACTTTGACATGAAGGTCCATGAAGCTCTCCAAGGTGCTAATGTTGAGTTCATCTGCCTAGCAGGGTTCATGAGGATCCTGAGCGGTGAGTTTGTGAGTCGATGGCACGGTCGTCTTATCAACATCCATCCGTCTCTCCTACCATCTTTCAAGGGAATGAACGCTCATAAACTAGTGCTGGAGGCTGGAGTGAGACTATCTGGTTGCTCCGTTCATTACGTTGTGGTGAGTGATCTTTTTCAAAGATTATATTGCCTTCTTTTGTTTTATTATATTTTCATTTCATTTTTTCTCCCTTTTCCTATTCCCCTCTCTACACTTCACCTAAAAGAAAGTGGTTCATATTCTACCTAATCTCACCTCTCTCTTGTTTTCCTTTTCCTCTCTATCTGGGGTCCCTTTTAGTCCATTACTACCCATTTCCAGTATTGCTCTCCTCTGTCTTTTCTGCAAATTTCCATCAAGTTTTCAATAAATTTCAGAATAACATAACATTCTTAATTTATCTTACTTCTTGCTTTTTTCTAGTCTGAGATGGTCGGATGTCTGGAATATCCTCATTGTAATTTACAGTATTTCTTCTTGAATAAAAGATGCTTTGAATTGATGAAAAAGGTGGATCTTTCTTTCTCTCTCCCTCACTCTCTAACATCAAGAAACTAGAAAATGCTCTCCATTTATCTTTATTAAACAGGAGGAGGTCGACGCAGGAGCCATCTTAGTCCAAGAATCCATCCCAGTGTTGCCAGGGGATACAGAGTCCACTCTCCAAGAGCGTGTCAAGACTGCAGAACACGTCGCCTACCCTCGCGCTCTGGAACTTATCGCTCGGGGTCAAGCCAAGCTTGGGTCAGAGGGCAAAGTTGACTGGAACTTGGATTCATAGCAGGATGCCGGGGCCCGTTTTCACTAATTCGTCAGAGTGACAAGTTTGCGTACAACCAACTGAAATGTGTATAATAAGATTGGAAATTTTGGAAGTTTATTCATTCAAACATCATCGACGAATACAGTCAACATTCTGTTCATATTACATTCATATACATTAAATTAAATTATGTCATGCAATTTATACAAAATGAAAAAAAAACAAGACGATCAAATGTTTATCAATATTTTCCACGTGGAATCTGAACGAGATAGGGGGGGATATTTTTTGTTCATGTTCTCATAAAGTTCATACTTAAAACATTGGTAGCTACCTATGCTAAAAAAGTTTTTATCAGCTTAATTTAAATGCTAGAAATGTACATCTTTAGATGATTGTTATCTGTTTATGTATGTTTGCTACATTTCAGAAGATCTCATGAAACTACATTTTGATCATGAGGGAAAATAAGGGAACATATGACTGTCAATATTTTAGCTTTGCGCAAGACGTTCAGAATACAATTTCTTCCCTGGAACTTTCACCCTTTTTAATCTCATCTCCGACTGTTTTTTACAAAACCGACCCTGCTTAGAGGCAGCCTTTAGATATTGCCATGGAAACTTATGCAAAGGATGCAAATGAATATCTTTATTGATTAAAAATTTTATCGACTTTTTTGCATCAATTATGTTCGACGATTCAAAGAATGTTGAATTATGCTTCGTTTTGTACATCAACATGAGTGAAATCACTTTAGTAATACAGCAATACCACTAATTTGGAGCAGTTTTGCATTGAAAATGTATTCATGAAAAGCAGAATGTTGACAAAATTCTGAAACCTGTCCATCGAATGTGTTCCAGTTTATTTGTTGGTAGCTGAAAATATTTGTTATTTCATTATGTTGTTTTGCAAACTCTCTTTCCCACATGCCATTTTGGTATGTAATGATCCTTGGGTCATATGTTAATGCTAAACTGAAATATCTTGTATGATGCTGAAGGGGCTGATATTTATCCAAAGCTGACAACATATATTTGGATGACTGTACCATGAATTATGTCAACCATAAAATACGTAATGTAATATGGAGATTGAAGTTCAAATAAGTGAACTATTTATAATAGCTGCACCACATTTATTTTTCATGAGAAAAAAGTGACCAATTGATGCATAGATTCCATGAAATGCATTGTGATGCAAATTCTTTATTTACATTTTCATGTGGATGACGGCAAAATTTTGAAAGAAATCTGATCTCTGGTAGTACCACTCATCCTGAAATTTGGTAGACAGAGCATTGTAGCTCATTACATAACGGAAGTATGCACCATGAATGAACCAATTTTCTTGAGTTGGGAACACAAAGGGTTTCCTCTCTTCAAAATTGGGCCTGAAACAGGCAAAATATATTTGATTTTGAGTGCATACTACTTGCGCTATATTAAGACTGGGCTATATTTTCACTTTTTTTCTGATGCACCACTCTTAAATTCATTTAGTGCACCAATGGTATTTGAGTTTGATTAGAATATCAATATTGGACCTTTGCATCAGTGGTAATTCACTAATTTCAGAGGGCACTGTATAATATAATGTTTTGCAAAATTCTATTAGGGGGCCCTCATTTTGCACAGGCCTTGTATTCATTCCAACTACCTTCTTCCAACTACCTTCTACATATCTATTATTACGTCGCCCAGCGGAATTAATCTCAATATACCTTCTTTTTGTCCCATGGTCATTTATTCTTTTGATGACTTTCTTTCTCGTTTTTAAAATTAGAAATTTGCTGCTATGAAATGTAAATATTATATTGCCTTTGTAAGTCCAGATAAAATCTGGACATAAATATCCTTTATTTGTATTGTGCACTTTAGAATTTGTTATGTTGGGAACACAGTACTAAATATTTTTTTCTTGGGATATTTCTATGAAAGAGAAATATGCAGGAGCATAGCTCATACATACATCAAGTAATATATGTGAGTGTGGAAGGAATGTTGCTCTTTTTCCCCAGTGTGCTTTTGCTTGTACATGTGTTTAGTATTGCTGAATATAATATTTGTTTCTGTGCACATTATCTCTTTAAAATTTGTTGAATTGCTTCTTTGAAAAGAATTAAATTTCATGACATTATGCACTTTCTGTTCTTTCTCTCCTGCTTGTTCTCTAATCTTGTTAATTGTATCAAAGTGAAAATATATGAACATGACAAATTGTTGACAAAATACTAGAGACATACATTCTTTTTTTTATGAAATTTGTCAAGTAGACAAGAGGAAGTGTGATTCCTGCTATTTTGACAAACAAATCTAGAACAGGGGGCCATTTCGTGAATATTGGTCAGTGCGACAAGTGCCCATTTTCCCACAGTTACTATAGCAACAGTTAGTGGCAGTGGTTTTAAGCCAATCAGAATCAAGGATTTCACTGGATTTGTCCTTGCTGACTAATTTTAATGCTGACAAAGTTTCATGAAATGGCCTCCAGACGTGGTATCAGAGTCATCAAAGGTTTGCAGTTTCACCATGAAAGGACAATCTTTCATGAGATTAGGACTGAGCGAAGCTTGGGGGAGGGAGAAACTGCGTTCCTCTTCTTTCTCAGCATCGCTTTGCTCAGTCCGTTTCAGAACTTCTCTCAAGAAAGATACTCCTCTCATGGTGAATCTACAAACTTTAACCTTCATTTATCAGAGGGGGGGGGGGCGGATCAGGAATCATGATATTCAGAATCATGTTATTCAATCTGGGCCCTATTGCATAAAAAGTTGCGTTAAAATTAAACGCAACTCCAATTTCGACCAATTAGGAACGCATATTTAGGACTTTCTTTTGATTTTCTGAGATGCGTTTAAACGCAACTTTTTATGCAACAGGGCCCAGAGCGTGCAAATGTTAAAAGATGGACTGGTTGCCACTATTCGAGAACGAAATTCTCTTTTTTCCCCCTGATGAATTTAATGAATTTAAGAAAAGATTATCTCCATTACTTAGCAGCTTCCTTTTCAGATCAAGCCCAAAGCCTCCAATTTGAGCATTGCTTGTTTTCAACAAGGCAATGAATTTATTAGTATTGGCAAACAAATTAGTGATTTCCTCCAAACTTGAACAGCATCGATCTAGCAAACTCTCATAACAAGGTGACTTTTTGGACCCAAAATGTTTTTAACCTTTTGTATTAATAGTTCCGATATAACATGGTTTCAATATGAAGAGCCAATATCTATGGTCCGAGAACCTCGTGACATGGAGTCCAAATGTATCTTATGCATTGAAACTTATTATTAGGCGGTCCTGGGGGGACCAGCAAGATAACTTCATCATATTGAAACACTATTTCATTACGGCTAAAATACGATAGAACAAAGGCAGATGGTGTTTCACCAAGTCATTCTTAAAGTTACGCACGACTTTATGAAAGACTGGGCGATGTTTCACCAAGATAAGAAAGACTTTACGCACGACTTTACGTTCGACTGGTACCCCTTCTTGTGCGTAATGGTTCACACTATTGCGCGCATTCAGTGCAAGAACTGATACCAATCAAACGTAAAGTCGTGCGTAACTCTAAGAACAACTTGGCGATACACCGCCCAGGCCATATAATACGCGTAAGATTCTTGATCATTCGGCACAAGAACTGGTACCAGTCGTGCGTAAAGTCTTTCTTATGTTGGTGAAACACCGCCCCGGTGTCCAGTTCATAAAGGTACACAGAACTATGCGCATGACTGGTGACCCTTTCCTGTGCTCAATGACCCCCTATGTTGTGGATTAATCTAATAAGAGATGGTCACCAGTTGTGCGCAGTCACGTGTATCTATACGAACAGGTTTATGCAACGGGTCCCAGGATACGAATGGCTCTGATCCGAAAAATCAACTTGTCATAACGATTTTTTTTTATATCAGTGGTCTTTTTTAGGTTCCACTGGATTTTCCGGAAAACTGCATATTTTCTTAGTTTGTCAAGATGTTTTTCCCCGTCGTCTATTACTTATGCTAATTATAGCAGCAAAGATTCATAGAATAAGGAATATATTATTATATCGATTAATGCATATAGACAATTCAGTGATCCATTCTGTTGGGCAAAAATCTAAAAAATATTGAGAAGTGTCATGACCCCATTTATTTGGCAATAGAATGCAGATCTGTAGAATGTCTTAGCGCCTCATTTGCAATTTTGGGGATTGATACAAAGACATATCATACGCAATACATAACATTATAAAATCAACCCCACCAAAGTCTTAGACTTAGAGAAAATTTGATATATGGAAGTTAAAAACAATACAATACATTTAACCTTGCCTCAGTAGATTCTGTTAGGACTGAAGAGATAGCTTCAACTTATGAGAGGTCGAATTAGGCCAGGTTGATATACAAAGAAGAGTAAGAAAAACTTTGATTTAAGAGGCAATTATTTTACTTGTTTGAAGCAGGAAAGGTAAATTGTATTATTTTCCAATGAAGATAAGGGAGGAATAGAGAGTCAAATAAATCAATAAATGAAAACGAGACAATCTTTTCCGTGATATTTACAATTTTATTTCATGTTGACGTATAAACTTGTGTTATCTTGTTACAGGCAATGTACAGAAACAAAAAAAAATGTACTGTATAATTCATCAGCCTATACAATATTCATTCTCCATAACACATCTGGTTAAGGAATTACACAACTTAAATTTAAATTCTCTTTTCTTCATCAAACGTCCAGAGACTCCAAAGTTTAGAAACATATACATTGAAAAAATGCCTATAACTACACTAGGTACAACACAAAAATCTGATGAAAATTTCCTCTGTAAAGTTTTTCATTTTTCAAAGACAGTTGCACGTAGGACCAACGTAAGATGTACAATGAACTAAACTAATCCATGATGAAACATGTACACAAAACATAATAGAACATATCAAAGTACGCACAAATCAACAAGTTTAGTTCAACATCACTTTTCACTAAATAAAACATATATTACATATCTGCCTCAAGTAGAAATCAAAACCACCTTCTCATAGTACATTTATTCCATCTTTACAATCAATTACACTTGTATCATGAAAAGGCAAATGTTTTCTCTTCTCAATATTTTGATCATTTCCTCAAGAAATCCTAGTAAACAAAGACAAATTAAAACTGGTCAGCAAGAAATATCTGGTTCACTTTTTGAACCTCCATGAGCTTCATTGCGTTTCACTGTGTCGCCTAACTACATATACATAACACCCCTGCATTAGAATCTTCTGCAGAAATGTCATTCATCGAAAATCTTTACAATGAAAGAAAACATTTATACAAATCAAACTGCATTTGAATTCTAGAAGACATGTTTTACTCTAGAAGACCACTGCAGAATTCTCCAAAGAATGAACAGAGAGAGAGACAGAGAGATAAAGATAGACAGAGAAGATACAAAGAAAAGATCCTGTACGGAATGAAAGCACCATGACAATTTCCTAACAAATTCCTGCTGGAACAAATGCTTGTGAGAACAATGACAAAAATTCATGTTTTACAAAAATAGTCCTATACACATTTTTATCTAGAAACCATCATAATCCAAATCCAAAAATGGCCCTCCACCTCATGTCCCCCAGGCAGTCATTGTACATAAATATCAATTCATTCACTGTCTTTATCTAATCAATTCTCTTTAGTATCAGCAGGAAGGTCTTTTCTCAATGTTTACTTGGTGCAGCTAACATATAAATAAATTCTAGGTATTTATACCATCAACTCTCCTTTGTTGAATTCCATGATCCATGATTCTTTTAATATTAATCATGCAGCAAAAAGCAGCAGATATAATTAAATTAAATTAAGTACAAAATTAGATCCATATATTAATGGTTGCTTTAACATCTGTGTGTATTAATAAAATAGTTTCTTTGCAATCTCCCCCCTTGAAATAATCAGTGGTAAACAATGTTTCATCAAAATATGTCATTGATCTAGTCCAACAAAATTAAGAAAAGTAGGCATTGGCTTTAACAACTGTTTCTTCAAATAAAAGGAAACATGCATTTGGAATCTCCGTGTTTTCTTGAGCTTGAGCTATACCGGCAAAACACAAAACTTGAGGTCAACAAACTTAGGAAAACAGTTTTCCTTCTGTGTTTGTGTCTGACAATTTAAATCTTGGTCTATCAATCTTCCTCTTTACCATGGCAACTGAAATCCTTAGTGCTTTTCTCCTCTATATATTTTTGCTAGGTTGCGTAGCCATTTATTTGGATCATTGAAATCAACTGCAACAGAAAAACACAGCTTCATACTTAAAGAGCTGGTGGCTTAACATACTGGTCAGAAAGAAAGTATTTCATCCCACCCCTTTGGCATGATAAATCGGACATCATAATGTGGTAGTCTTCTTTGCAGGCACTTGTATTATTGCATTGCTCTGACCGACCTATCATGACTAATAAACTTGCAGTGTATATCATTCTCCCTTATACCGCATCCACACAACTATAGCAATTCCTGATCAACCCATATTTATTCTACAGATGTTTTGTATTAATACCTAGTCCAACTGGTGTCAGATTGGTGTTGGTGTATCCCTTTGTGACTGGCTTATTTCATTCTGGATAAGAAAACACACTTTCATTCATGTCTTAAACAGCTGATTGAATTGAATTCAATCTTCAATTTGATTTCTACATTCTACCGACTGAAAATATATATTAAATTTATATATATAAATACATATAAAATGGAATGGAAAATAGAGGGCCTCAAAACATTGAGAATTACAAAGAATTTGAAGGAAAAAAATCTGAACAAATATACACCTTAGGTGCTACAGGGAAAATTGATACAAATCTTTTAGTGGATTGCACTATGTAAACTTGACAAAAAATAAAGCACCGTTCATGCAAAATCTTAATTATATGACAAAGCAAGTCAAAATTAAACAAGACAAGAAATATCCTGCATAAAGCTTGAAACTATTTTTCTTTCTTGCTTCTTCGGGGCATGAGCTGTATATAAGTGAAAAGAAGAAAGTTTCATTTGGCAAATCCATGAATTGATCCTTCTTTTTGTACATCTGACCTGACATTTCTCTGTCAATTTTTTGTATAGACTATTTGAAAAAAATGATTTGACAAACTTTTAAGAGATTTTACATCAAGTTAACAAATCAATAAGGACTGAAGAATATTTCAGGAATGACCAGTATGTGTGGGGTCAGACATACATAGTTTATGACATATCCCACAAACTGTTGTTCCCTTTTGCAATTATCTCATTCATTAAAGTTTGGTGTTTTGATTCTCAAGCCATTATATAAATCCATACACATATTGCTAGCCCCATATAGCAAAAGATCATAACAACCTATCTCATTGAAGCAGCTGAAACATCTGTCTTGTTCAAGAGAGAACATGAAACATGTGAGATGAATTTACATTTGAAGATCCATGACATACATTCTCTCTAGACAATAACATTTTGTTCAACTCTTTCAAACAGATTGGTTATTAGCAACTGTCCTCAATTGCATTTTTCTAGCAACACCCTTCGACTCACAAATTCAGATGAATGAGTTTGTTTTATAATGAGATTTCGTATAGCCAGAAGTACATGCAAGGAAGAGCTTTAGGAGCCGTGTGGTGTTTTACCCAGTTAGAACAGCTATTAGAATGACTGGTATCAGTTCTTGTGCTGAATATTTAAAGATTTGCAATCATTAAGCACAAAAGTGATATCAGTCATTCTCAAAGGCTTTCCTTACTTGGTGAAACACCACCATTGATAACAGAAACAGCTTTCCTTTGTGAGAAATTTGATACATTACAAGGTCTGATTTCTATTTACCAAGGTCTTTTCTTTACATTTACCACTATATTATCTTAACATATAGCAGGACATTTTAACAAAACTAGGGTATTTATCTTTATGCTACATAATGGCATGAAAATCATAAAGAAAAAAAGATTGCAGAAACCTATTAACTCTGTGACAATTACAATTGAAGAATGTCGGTCGGAATGTTATCATTACACGAGTACCACCTATACCCTGGTATACTACCACAGTGATTGAAACTAAGAGACTAACAATTCTTTGGCAATGAAAATAACTTTGCCAGATTAAAATTAAGATGTGAATTAAACAATACTTTTACACCACAATCATTCATAAGAGTAGGACTTTTGTAACGTTCACAGCATTTAATCATTGAATTCAATATGGATATTCTCTCCAGAGTTCAATATCAGGGGGGTTTTGGTCAATGTGCTAATTCATACAACGCACTTGCAACCCTCTCCTTGACATCTGAGTCTAATAGAGGCGACATGGAGAGATTGAGCAGTCTGTTCTGGTGCTGAAGGAAGAGAGCCTTGTTTGCTGGTACACGCGCTAAGCTTGCCAGGGCATCACCAGCTCTACGCATCATATCATGACTAGGCTTAGCTAGATCTGGGTTTATCATATGAGGGGTGTTCTTCTCGCACGACATTGTGTATTCGCTATCCTCGATATATCGCAAGAGGAATGAGACGACCGAGTTCTTGGTTGCGATGGCGCGGCTGGCCTTCATGTCAGAACGGGCGATGTTGCTGAGGAGCACAAGGGAGAGCTCCCGCATGACGGGGTCAGACCTCTCACCGAGGTACTGGGTCAAGGTGGCGTAGAGGCGCTCAAGTCTGTGGAACGGAGGAGTGGCAAGGATCATGTCCACATTGCTCTCTTGGATACTGAGTTTGGCGAGAGCCTCAATGGCTAGTCTCTGGGGAGTGAGGGGCGAGTCACTTGACACCGTTGGGAAAGGATCAAGGGCACATGCAGACACACACACCGCCCAATGCAGCAGACCATCCAGCATAGGCAACGTTACGCTCTCAACATATTTGGACATGTCAAGGACACCTCCCAAGTTGGTGATGGTGACAAGCGCATTTTCCCTCATGCCCTCCAAGTGGTCCGACCACCATCGATGGGAGTTGGTGATGGGGCATTCAAGGTCAAGGTCTTCCTGGTCATCTCGGTCGTAGGTCTGTGGCAGCTCTTTCCTTCGCGGATGACTGTGGTGCAGGAGGAGGATACGACTGAGTATTGTGATCAGACCCGGGTGCTTAGCCATCTCTGCATCATTCCCCGGAATAAAGGACAAGCTACGGAGAATGTTTGAGAGGCACACGCAACGCTGTCCAAATGATGTTTGTATATCGGATGTTATCACGAGTGATGGGGTATCGTTCACAAACTGCTCTTCATCCTCAAGCACTACCTCCCCTTTCTTTTTCTTTGATTCAGACACATATATCACATGTTTCTCTTCCTCCACAACATTGAGGTCCCTGATTGCTTTTAGTTCTTCACTACAATGTCTTAACCACTCAATGGTTGTCTGCGTTACTTCACTATCCCCTCTGTCATGTTCTGAATCTATCCTCTCAAAGACACGCAATATATGTTTGGTCATCTCTCCGCCACCCTCCTGCCAGTGCAAGGTGCCAGCGTCAAAACCAGTATGGACATCCCACTCCTGTTGATTGGAGAAGTATCCGGACAGAACTCCATCAAACTTGATCGGTTTCTCTTTGTCTGCACCGCGCAATCTCTCAACATCAGCACATTCTGCCGCTTCCTCAAGGAGTTCTGCTTCCGTCATTTCATTTGGGTTCTTTACATCACTATCATCATCATCTTCCAAATTAGTTTTGTCTTCCTCGCTTTTCACTTTGTCATCCTTTTTGCTCTCTGTCTTAGCACATTGGATTTGGCGTTCCATTTGGCTCTTAGTCCTAATTTCAAGATCCTCAAAGCAACCAAACATCCCAATAAGGAGAGCTCGGTAGTGTTCACAGACAATCTCCAAGAGTCCTTTCATCTGCTTCAGGTCAAAGTACATGACGGTGTTGTTGTCGAAGAGAAGGACGCTGAGAACTTCCAGAGCCCAGGTGCTCTCTGCTAGCAAGCCAGACTTCAGGGCCATCATCAGCTTCCAAGCCTCAACCGCACCTGTCACAACAAAAATTACAGGGAGTCAGTAAACAAGAAACATTCTAGTGGAGCATTTAAAGGAATGAAAGTCAATCATTAAAGAGACTTAGATGTTCATTTTGTTTTAAATGAAAACTACAATTCATCTTTCCATGAAAATTGATGCAACAAAAAGAACTCATACAGAATCCGTAATTCCTAAAATTCAATCCAACTGCTGTTCGCCCTTATATATATTTACCTATGATATAAATGTAGAGTACTTATCATAGCATTAAGAATGGATTTTAAGTGGGTGCTGAAATCTGTTTAATAGCAGTCTCAGAAAAGATGTTTCAGATATTACATTGATCACCTTTTTAACATATTACCATTTTTAAAAAGTGTTGCACTCACCTATCTCTTTACTTGTCTTGCGTTTGGTCTTGACAATGACAGGTTGAGTGGCCTCCACAGACTCTGGCGGAAATGACATCTCTTTCTTCTGCTGTGATGAGGGTCCATAGACCGGCTGCTGAGGTTTGTGAGGCTTCATTCCCTGCATGCTTGAGATGGGATGTGGATGATGACTTCCTCCTCGAGGTGGCATGCCCTGGGTGAGGACAGAGTGAAGTGTGCGTGCCCCGCTGAATGGACTCTGCTGGTTCATCATGCTACCGCCTCCCGACCGCTGCTGGACTCTGCCCCATGATGGAGACGGGCCAAGCACAGAATGGCTGGACGATGACGGAGGGGGCATCCCCTTGCCTTAGCCTTCCTGAGGTATCCCATCTCGTTTAGCACCTTGATCAGAGGGAAAGGGATAATTAGAATGTGGCCATCCTGGACCAGATGGACCAGGGGCATTGTGAGAGGTAGGAGGAGGAGGACCATGTCTCTGATGATGATACATGTCCATTGGTGGACCATCCATGCCTGAGCTAGGTGACGGCCAGTGTCCAGAATCATTGAAATATGCCGGGTGATACGAGTTTGCAGGATTACCTGGGGCTGTGCAAAGGAATGAAGCAAGCAACAAAAAAAGAAAAGAATGGATATAAAGGCACATAGAGATTTCTTTGTTTTATTTATTTTTTTAATAATTGGTATTACCTATACAACTACTGAATCAGTTTGCTCTTTCTAACTGTTTACACTAACTTTTTTTAACCCAATAAATCCCACTAGAACAGTACCACTCTGTGCATTTGCTTTGGTGATCACACCAAATTTGCAAAGTGACCAGACTAAATAGAATCGCCCATTACAATCTGAAAGATCCCCTTTGTTTGGTTCTGTATTTTACAAAATGCCGTAAGCCAAATTAATACTATGTATTAATTATGTTTGTTAAGCGCATAGGGACGTCTTTACATATTTTGCGCTATATAAAAAATGTCATTATTATTATTATTGGGATTATATGACAAAGATCCTCAAATTCCATACTACAAAAAGATAACACATTGTTAGACTAATTTTGTGAATGAAGTCTTTTTTAGTGACAAAATTTATGGTAGAATGGGTTTTGATTTGTGAATGCCACTCAAGCCAAAGGGAAGTGTAAAATGTATCTAAAAAGAAGACATGTTGCAGTTCTATATTTACAAAGTTTTCTAATTAGTAAACCACAACCTAGATGTGCCAATATACCAAAGAGGCGGATGTTAGAGAGGTATTAGTAAGAGGTTGAAGCACTGAGTTGAAGCATTGAAGCAAGAAGAACGACCAGGAGAAAGAGACAAAGAGAGAAAGAGAGAAAGAGAGAGATATGGAGAGCACACATTTATTGTAGGACAATATATGTGTTAGGAGTTTGTGAGATGTTAGAAACATTGTCAAGGGAAAGCAGAATTTCTTGTCAGATGTCCTATGAGCAATCTAAAATGAAGTTAAAAGAGATCTGGACGAAATATTTTAAATTGATTAGTGCAGTGTTATTCAATTCCTCTATCCAAGAAGAAATATCTTACAGTGAGAATACCTGTCATCCATCACAATTTTTGTACATCAAAGTCAAGTTACTTTATTCAGTAGTGATGTATGATATCACATTTTCTGTTATTTAATTATCAGCACCATAGATATTGCCGATATGATGATACATCTTGTTCCCTGAAGCAATAACCGTGTATAAGAGACATTTGAAGAGACAGGTATTCTCCCTGTAAGATGTTCATTGACAGTTATGAATTGAAATAACCGTCAAATTTTTTACTTCACTGTCTGACAAAAATGTGTTAAGGAATATCTTGCTGCTCTAATAGTCAGTATGGTAAACAATTCCAAACTACACATAATTACACACTGATGACCATGATGAATGTAAGGACTAAGAGTACTTAGTGTCCTTTGAAAATTGGGATGGTTGGCATAAATAGAGAAGGTTGTGTTAGTGAATAGGAGATATCAGAGAGGAAGGCCATCACACTGCAAGAAAATACAAGCTAGAGAAAGAAGGGTGTACATATGACAAGTATTTACTCAAGATAAAATCAATTAGTGCATATGATTGTGAAAAGTATATTTCCACAGATGTAAAACTTTGGTGATCAATCAGAATTATAATCAAATTTCTTCATTTTCCTACGCATATATCGGAACACAATATAAAATTCTTTACATCACGCCACCACTTTTTCTGATGTGTTCTTAATTACAGATATTTATCTCATGCATTTTTTCTACATGTATTTGTGGTAAATTTCTGTCTCTATCCCATTTCTTTTCAAGTGCTCAAGTTTGAAAGGATAAATTGTCATTATGAAATAGAAATAAAATCTATTTAATTCCTGACTGGACATCAAAGCTTTGTATCTATAAGTTCACCAGATAAAAGAATGAAGAGATTTTAAATCTTTTCAAAGTAATTACATAAGTGCTATGCATTATGGAATATTCATGAGATATCTAATTAGAATAGGAATAACAATTGCTGAACGAAATGCTTTCTTTCGAGACAAAATGCTTTCTTCCGAGACAAAAAAAAAATCCTTTAACATAGACTTTACATTCAGTCATTCGTAGGATATGATAAATGAATCACTGTAATAAATCTCATCAATATTCCATAATGGTCGACAACTCTGTAATTATATAAACTACCAAATAACCAAGCTGGAAATCTTTCTATTTACAGAAGACTATCAAAATGCAAACTTCTCTACAATAATATTTTAATGAAATAAAATTAGAAGCAATTAAAGATTACATAAACTGATGCTCTAAAAAGTTTAAAGATAGATCAAACTTCTTTTGAGTAGAAAATTACTAGACTATGGGGGTGTTGTTCAAAATCAAATGCAACTTTGCATATTGTAATGCCGATTTTCATTCGCGCACTGTAGGTGCATTTAACAAGACGCGCATGAAACAATGATTTTGATTGGCGCGTTCCAGTTAATTGCAACTTGGGATCAATTGCAACTTTTGAACAACACCCCCTATGCTTGATGAATCTAATGCTCTAGGATTAATCATAGATTGAAAATTGCTTGAAAAAACTAATATTTCAAGACTATAAAACTGGTTAAAATAAAATTTGTACTCACCAGGGCCATGAGGGGGGTGGGGCGGTTGTGTTCTGTCGTTGTACACGGGCGGGAACGAGCTTGGGCCCATGGACCTGTCGCTGCTGCCGTACCCACCCTGGGAGAAGTTTCCCTGCCCCGTGCTGTAAGGAGGCATACCATGGAAGCCTGGGCCTCCGCCGCCACTACTGTGACTTCCGTCACTGTGCTGACCCATGTAGTCTGGTCGCTTTGGGGGTGGCGGGAAGACGTCACTCTGCACAGGAAATAAAAGGCATTGCAGTATTAGCTATTCAGCAATGAATTCTGTAGCTCCTTTGATAAAGAGACAATCTGGTACAGACAGAATATGTGCTTTATTTCTTCATTACATCATAATTAAGCATAAACACAAAAAGTGCAAAAATACTAGATCCCTATACCATAGATTTGAGCCCCTTGAAAATCTAATTTGAATCTGGGAAGTGTGCTATATAAGATCCAAGTATTATCATTAGTACTATTACAATTATTATTATTATTATTACTGTGCAAATGATTCATTCAGGCTGTACCCTGCACATATCTGTAAAAAAAAACAGATGCTGAGACAACGGTTATATAAATGGCTCAGTACAGCACTGCACGCCAGGGAATACTTTAACTTTTCACATTTCATTAGCAGTTTCAGACGTTGAGGAAATGTTTTCATATACTTTACTGTTCAGTTCTATGTGAAAAAGCTACACAAAACATTCTTTGTAAAGCAATCCTGCTAAAATGCATAGCAAAATGCGATGCGATACCAGGAAAATTATTCCCTATATGCTGTCTTCTTACCGGTCTCTTCTGTGGGAACTGCATCCTCATTTGATCGTTACCAAATGCTGGCTGAGGAAGCGGTGGCTGACTTGATGGGAGTGGTCCACCAGGTTGTGATAAAGGCTGCTGCTGCTGCTGGGGTGCTGAACCAGCAGGACCTCCTGATGGCTGGGGTGGGGCACCAGCTTGAGGAGAGGGCTGTGGTGGTGTCTGGCCTTTGGGCGGGGTAGGGGTCGGGGTAGGTGGCTTCTGGGGAGTCGTCGGAGGCTGCTGCTGAGATTGTGTGGGTAGAGACGACGGAGTGGCAGAGCTGGCCTGGCTTGATGGGGG
>BQKZ01002832.1:19746-50241 GCA_036244855.1 Temnopleurus reevesii | reverse complement strand
GAATAAAAGAAAAATCATGACTGTGGTTTGAACAAGACACATTGATCGGAATCATCCTTCGGCAGAAGAAACACAAATGGTGACAGTGAATAATATGGGCAAGACACTTAAGCGAGCTAGTCTCACCTTGCTGGTTATAATGACCCATATTTTGGTTGTAGTAACCACCAGCAGTGCCACCAGAGCTACCTTGGCCCTGGTAGCCCCAATACTGAGGCGGGCCCCCGCCCATCCCACCACCACCACCACCTGTAGAAGAATGAGACAACGTCATGCCATTTTACTGACCGGTCTTCGTTTATTCTCATACCCTTAGTTTGAATATCATGTAAATTAATGGATATTTAGTTCTCTAAAGACATATTCAAATTAATCTTATTGTGTAATAATTCTGCATTAAAACAGTCTATGATTTTCATTGTATGACATAATGAATAAAGCTATATGCATCAGAGATGCCAAACTTCCAGAATATGCATGGGGATGGAAAGCAAAATGAGAAAGTTTTATTTTCATGAGAGAATATTTGATTCAGCTATTCGGTAATACATACTATCTTGTGTTGACTATCTTCATGCATATTCCAGAAGGTCGGCACCTCTGTTAACACGCGTTTACAAGATTTGTTTTTAATATCTGTAACTTGCCTTGTCGGGTAGTTACCAACAGATGGGGCACATGACCTTAAAATTATTGCCTGTAAAACATTTTTCAGGAAATGTTAGAATTCTATTAAGTAGCAAAATATAACTAAATCAGGACTAAGTGCCCCTTGAAATATAAAAAATGTTTTAAATGTACTTTGAAATAACCCTGAGAGGCAAAACTGAACACAAAAATATGTAGTGTAATTCATCTAAGATTACGCATACAAAGATTAGGAAAATTAGTGTTTTACATTCTTGACATGGTAAGGAGGAAAAAATCTGCATAGTTAGGCCTGTATAATAGAAGGGGAAGATTACATGCAAGATTCTGTCTAATGTCCAACTTTCACTGTCGCAATCCATGTTTCGCGACTGACTGAGATGTTCACAGTTATGCATTATTATGAGTTGAATTTTTGGTGCATTTGTAAGCTTCAGTATTGAACGCATTACTTCATACATCTCTGTATGTCAAAAAGCTTAAATCGCGACAGTAATAGTTGGGTAATAGTTGTAATATAAAAGTAGATAAAATAATAGAATATAAAATAATTCAGAAAAAAATTGGCATAGGGAAACAGTTCTGGAGGGCGGAAAGAGAGGGCGATAATGTTTGAGAAGGGTGAGAAGTGGGGGAGAATAAGATGGGAAGGAGTAAGGCAGGAAGTATGGAAGAGGAGAGTGGAGAGAAGATGAGGAAGGAGAGAAGATGCGGGAGGAGAGAAGATGATGGAGGAGTGAGGATGGGGGAAGATGGATAGGGAAGAGGAGGAAAGGAGTAGGGAAGAGGATGGTGGGGAGGAAGAGGGTGGTGAAGATAGATGAGGTAGTTGGAGCACAGAACCAAGTGGACAAAGACAAATTTAACGAATATGCGTAATGAGGATTAAAAGAAGGTAGAGGAAAAGAGATTTAAGGAAGAGAAAGAAAATGAATACAAAGAAGCAGAGAAGAAATGGGCTGGATGAGGAAGGAGCAGGGGAGGATAAGAAAGATATGGACAAATTGGAGAACAAGTAGGACAAAGAAGAGGCAAGGATTGGGGGAGGCATGAGGGGGGGGGGATTTTTTTTTCAGTCCTTTACTTTAAGTAGAGAGCCAATCTACCTGATGCATTCTGGGATGGCATTTTGGCCGAGGGTCCATGTTGGCTATTGTAAGAAGGGGGCATTTGTGCCGAACCTCCAGGGCCAGTAGCACTGCTATTACCACAGTTCGTTCCATGCTGATTGTACCCTTTGAAAAATCGAACAAAATGGACCGATATTAGTCAAAAGACCAGCGCAAAAGCAGCCTTGGTTTCCTGAGCATTCAACTTTCAAGATTGCTCATCTCACTCCAAATGACTATTGCCTGAACCCATCATAGCAACAATCATATTGAAACAAATGTTATCAGATCAACACATGTTTCAATAGCATGTCATTGTATTTAGTCACTAAGCCATGGTTTCTTGAATGTAATGCATTAGTTCTGTGTTTGAACAAACTAATTCCGAACTGAAGTTAAGACCTCAATTATTCCACTGCTGAAACCATCTTTATACCCAAATTATTGTTTCATGCAGGGTAAAGGAACAAAAGAAAATGCAAGACTTGTGCATGTGATGGATTTGTCTCACAGCCATGCACAATCATTATGATTCATACATCTATTTAAAAACATGTACCAAGAATCTCTTTTTTTCTCTTTGAACCATCAAATAATATTAAGTTGCAATGTGCTTATAACAATTTAACACTGTAACAGCACACAGTGAATACTTCAAAAGCACAAGGTTCACCAACAAAACTGACACCAAAATATTTTTCACATTTAGTGCAGTTTTTCGAACACTTTTTTTTTTAATTTAAGGAATCTCAAAGTGTGTTGAATACTTGTCATCCTTTGTGTGCACACAAAGCAAATTTTCTGAAAAAAAAAGCTTCTCATTTTGAAACACAATAGAAGCCATTGTGATTCCATTATTTGCAGATGCCACATAGCATATCTTGGAGAAGGTTCTATTTTACAGATGCTAGAATGATTTGCTCTATTCATGAATATTATTACTATTTAATCTATTATTCATTTTTTAATTGTTATTTAACACAAATCCCAAACATGGTATGTGTACCTATTGTAGGTATGTCAACTCATAAATCTTCATAATTGATTTCAGAACACAAGCGAACACGTTACATTTTTGAGGACAATTGGCATAAACCAATTGAAGATTGTCAACACAATTTCTATCTAAATTACCAGGGTTTGTATGTCTAGCACCTGAGCAATGGCAATAACTAATAATCTCATTCCTGCAGCAAATACATCTAATTTTCTTGAACCAGAATTCTCATTTGATGCTTTCTTCTACGTCCCTTATTCCTACAGGGTTCAAACAATTTCCTATTGAGGTCTGGAATTATAAAAGAAAAACTGTTCTTTCTACTCCTCTTATTTTTTTTTTAAATCAATCAATCTAAATATTAATCAATCACTGTGATTCATTTTTCCAAATCGATCAAAACTCTGCATGTGAAAGAAAAAAAGCATTTGATTGAGAGGAAAAAAAGGCATAATCTTTCAATATTGAAATTTTTTTCTGCAAGAATTTTAATAACAATATTCATATCTACCAAAGTATTGATACAAATTTCAGAAAAATATAATCTAGAAATACAGAAATCTAAAATTCTATAGGTCAGTAAAAACCAGAGCTGCAAGATTTTTACTTCGGTGAATCATAATGTAGACAGAGTACAAAATCACTGTTAGTGTCATCTGGTCACCTACTTGTTTTATCAATTTATTCTTCACAGAGAGGGATTTACTCAAACTTAGTGAAAAAAAGAGAAATGGTCAAAAGACTTCCATTGGGAGGTTTCATCTTTCTCAAATAAAAAATATATTTTCTGTATTGACCGACTAGCAACATCATTGCAGAGCTCTGGCCACTTTATAGTCATATATCTAATGCTTTATCCTGCAAAGCACCTTTCAGGAATTGAAATGAAAAGGGCAAAATATAATTGATGGCTTTGAGAAATGAATATTTTGCTTATCAGTTTAACCTGAAATAAATGACATAGGACATCATTTAAGTTGAGAAAAATTGAATTTCTGCTACCTTTGAGATACCAACATGAAGTTTGAATAGGACAAATAGAAATTGGTAAGCTGGGTCTAGACAAGGATTTGTGCCAGCAAATTACCAGGGATGTAAACTTGCATCCCCCGCTAGTTCATCCAATTCAGTGTTATATCTATGCACCAGTTCTAGTCTGTAGGAAAACTAGGTTAGGGCTAAGGTGCACCACATTCAAGTTGGCTTACACCCACACATAAAGTGGCAATTAAAGGTAGTTTAGCGATTCACAAAATTTGTACATACAAAAAAGTATGACATAAATCTTTGCAAGGATCACATATTTAGGATCAAAATCTGCTCAAAATAATAAATAACTAATCAGTCATTCAATTTTGTGAATATTTCGTTATCGCTATACACCAATGTGAACCGAAAAGTCATTAAAGAAAGCTCCTTTTTTTCAATACCTGAGATATTGTTGGCAAATGATAATTATAGTCTTTTTTTTTCCTTCAAGAATGTGTTACAGAATAATTTACTTGAAGGAGACATATAAGAAAAAAGTAAAATTAAGATCCAATTTTCTCGGGGAGAGGAGATATTTGCTGTCTTTATGATGGTTGAGTTATTGTGTTCCCCAAAAAGTTGAGCACACATATAAGTAAAACACTTTTTCACCTTTTCACCTGCTAACATAATGTTGTTTTCTGCTTTGCAAATAATAGTGATAACAATGTTTGATACTAACCTCTGTTTTCTGTTGAAGCTGATGGTGGAGTCTGTGAAGGACCTTCAGGTGTATTAGATGTTGGCTGTGATGGCTGTGGAGTCATTGAACCACCTGATTAATATGTGCAGACACAGAAAATAATATTCATTTATGATAATAAAACAAACATTTATAGGGTGCTTTAAAAAGGGTGTTCATACAAGATGATCCTAAATCTGTGACGGTGCAATGTGCTTCACAATTACGATTACCCAGTTAATGGATTCACATAACCTTTATCATAGCCAGTTGCGTGCATCCATGTATTTTCAAACCAATACAATGGCAATTGTCCCCTACCTGTACATCGAGGACTGTGGCAAAGGTGAATAAGTTTCTTACCAAAAGAAATTAGTGCGGAGACAGAAATCAAACCCATAACCATGTGCTTGACAGTCCAGTGACTTGACCACTGGACGATAACTCCATAAAGAAGGAGTAATTTATTTAACTGCCAATAGGTTGCAAATTGAAACGAGCATCTTCTTTTGTGTACAGACTATGATTATTATAAGGCATGCCTATAAACAATTGTTTTGATTGGCGAGTATGAATCAATTGCAAGTTGTAATTGATAGCAACTTTCTGGTAACCACCTCCCCCTCCCAGTGTAAAACAACATATACCTCAAACTTACTGCCAATGCATCTTAAATCAATTTTAGAGAAAACAAAATTCATTAAAAACTAAATAAATGGTATTACAAAAATTGGTTGTCACGTCACTCACCGTGGACACTAGCTGGCGACAGAGAAGAGCGTGATATATGACTAGAGGGTGATCCTACCGGTGAAGGCGACGGTCTTAGCGCTGTGACGGAAGGATGAACATGGGGCGAGTGGACCGAATGCACATAGGTAGCAGGGGAGAGGGGTGGAGCAGTCGACGTTGAAGAACCCTCACTGCTCCTGTGGTTAGCGGTGCTGCTATTGGCATTTGAGGTGGTGTGACTGCTGGAGTTAGCAGACGCTGAGCCAGTGGAGGTGGTTGCTGAGGCACCGCCTGCTGCAGACGATGACTGGCTGTTGAAGTCACATCCTGTAGGAAGATCATCTAATGATCCTGATAGGTCCTGGGGTGAAGAGAAAATAAAGTAGACCAGTTTTTAGTATGTCTATCACATAATACATTTAGAATATTTTCCACACTTCTCCACAGTCAAGGGATACATAATTAAAATGACCTGTAATTTCGTAGATGGCCTAAACACATAAAATTCTGTTACAGAATGATTTTTCATTTCAAGGTAAGATGATTTCAATTAATAGTCAACATATCATTTGAAATTGTTCAAAATTGCTCATTAATACACTGAATGGACATTAGGATCCTTGCAGATTCTTGCAAAGAGTGTTTTAAAGTGAATTGAGGGATCTAATATTAGTTACCATAATAAAACATAAAGGGCGCAGGTAAGTTAATAATTGCTGTTTAATTGCATCTTTCTAGCAACAACCCTCATAGAGGGAATTTGTCTCAATGTGTGTTCTCTTACTGAAAACAAAATAGATGCAACATACCACATACTAGAACTAACTTTTCGAAATGAATCACATTTTCCCCCCTCTAATTCGAGGAATCGGACAAATATATCTTTTGCATAAACGAATAGATTCATATTTCCATTCGAACCATGTATATCATCATTAACTTCATCTTATTTCATCAAGTTCATTCAACTCTCTAGCACCAATTCATATTCAACTTCAAATATCCCCAAAAATATGGTTATCTTTGATGACACTGCGTGATTCCTTCAATGGTCCCAATGAGATGATATTTGGAAAATTGATATGTTCCTGTTTGGAAATATGATTCAACCCTAAAAATCACGATAAGGCAATAACTGTGAAAAAAAAACCTGCAAGAAAAAGTGGTCATTAATGATTTTCAGAAAAAGATTGAAGTGAGTCTAAGATTTTTAACAATCATTTAAAGCATAGCTGCTGCAGTATTGATTGAAATTTATGAAATTTTTAAAGATAAATCCATAGATATGAAATATCAATGTACAATGCATGTATTTTAATACACAAATTAAAAAAAAAGTAAATTGGTAGTCAAGACAGTGGGACAAATTGGTCCTAAATTTGTTTTATTTGAGTGTAATTCATTAACAAATCATAACAAAAAATGTCACAAATGTTATTGGTGTAGAGCTCTGCTTGAAGTTTCCTATTAGCTAGAAACCTACAGTTTTGAAAGATAATAAAACATTTTCCTGTAGAATTGAAAGTTGAATTCCACTAATTTCTGCAAGAAAAAAGTTATGATCTTGTGGACTTACTCACAACCTGCAAAAACTAAAACTGTGGGAATCAAACCTAGGTTGATATGAATTAATCATTATTTACACCACTTGACTCTTGTAAGAAATATTGAGGAAGTAGAAATAAACATCCACCCTTGACCAAACCAGACCAGACCATATCAGAGCCAGGGCCAGAGTCATAACTTAATTGAAAATTGTTGAATTTTCTTTCTTTCCCTGAATGTTTTAATATGTTTTGAGGAAGTTTGTAATGAATCTAAATAATACAATTTTTTTTTTAGCAAATGTAAGATTTGCATTGCAATAGAATAGTAGTCGGAAAATAAAAGTGGTAATCAAAATCCAAATATGAAATATAATATCTATGGGACTGTTAACAGAAAGTTGAAATTCATGGCACATCAACTCAACTGCATATTAGTTGCAAATACAAAAGTGCGCTTTTATTAGCACAAGAGTTACTATTGATTGCATTTTGATTAAATATTGTATGTAACAATAAATATCCCATTTGGTTGGAATTAAACTATAATACAAAGTAACAAGAATGTGCAAGAGAAAATCACTATGTAATAAAATAATTATAACACGTAAAAATTGGTCATTACGTTTTGTGTTGGTAACAAGAAAATTTACAATCCCTTTCCTTTACCATGCTGATAAACAATGTTAAAATTGTTTTCTACATGTATATATTTGAGTAAATATAGTCAATAATTGAGGCAACTATTTATCTACAAAAGGTTAAGTGCAGGAAAATTAGGCCTACTATTTTGGTTTTCCTTCATGTAGGGATTCACTAATTTCCTTCAGAAAATGTGAATTGGTCTTCATTATCTGAAGAAAACAATGAGAACAAAATGCCTCTTCTAAAAAAGCATTGGCCTACATTGAAGGACGATACGATATTACGTTTCACAATTGTGTTTCAAGATTGTAATAATAACTAAAATCATTAATTCTACATTCTGCAGTACAGGATTGGAAAGGAAATAAAACAATGAAACAACCCCCCCCCCCCCAAAAAAAAATAATAATAATTATTATATTTCACTGGAAGAAGCTATCAGTATCACATATTCTTCCTGTATTAGTGGTTAAAATTAATAGGAAATGTAAAAGGAAAGATATAATCATTTGTGAAGTGGCTAAACTTCCAACAAACATCTTTTCCCATTGGCAAAAGAAGATTCAGTCTACTCTAGTCCCTGATAAACAAAGTGATAGAAGCAAAGGGAAAAAAAGCCTCTAGGTTCAATTATAGAACTGCCAGCATCACTAGTCGTTTTGTATGCTTGTGAAGGCTCAGCATTTGACGAGGCTGAATGGCCAATTTGATGATTAATGATTAACTTTTTTCTTGTCAAAGTTCTGTGTGAGATTTGACTGCTCACGTTGGGCTAAAATACAAAGTTCAGTCCCTGAGTATTTTGACATTGTATTTACAATCATAATAGAAATCATAAGATTCAACATGAGGGATTTTACGATGGAACCGCTCTGCAAATTGGCAGTGTCTCTCCAAGAGGTCTTTGGGTTTGAATAAAAAACACACAGCCTTGTTATCATTCAGGCTCCATACCATTATGCATCAGTGGATTCGCAGAGCCTAACCCTTGTGCACAGCCAGCGCAGTACAATGCTACAGGCTCCACGCAGGCAGCCAAGCACACAAAACAGAGCGCACCACTATACCTCGTACAGAAGACACACAACGCACACACACACACACACACTCCCTTGAAAAGCAAGGCAGTATTATTAGCAAAGTGTGCATGTGTGCACAGGCAGTGCATGTAGAATGAGTAATGGCTTATTTATGAGGCCACAACTCATTTGCATGCAAAAGTAGTTCCAGTCTGAAGGGGCCCCATAGGAGAATACAGGCGCTAGTGTAGTGTGTGCTGCGTATTGCACAAACGGCAAATAACACACATAGGAAATATCCATACACGAAGACAAGAATATCCTTGCACTGCACGTACAATTCCAATATATTGAATAACAGAGCGAGATAGACAAATATTCATTATATAAAATGCACACATACAATGTGATAAAAACATTTTACACCTACTCATTTCAGAAATACGCATGAAAAACAAAAAGTTAATGAGAGTGAAAACTTTGCTGGTAAATTGCATGTGATCCCTTTGACCTCTTGTGTTTCCCCATGCATGACACACTTCCAGGAGGTCAGGAATAGCATGGATCAAATAGCAACAAAGAGTGATACACACTCTCTCCCCAGCCATTCCAAATGAGAAATAGCTTTAGCTAGAAGCAAAAAATGAAAACTTTCAACATTTAAAACATTTTCCCTATCATTTCTGCAAACGCGTTGAACGAAGTATGCTTTTATCAGCCACAAACTTTGTCTCCCACGCACAAGCGGTATTGATTTTCCAAGGTGATCCCTAATGTCATTTTCCACCATGTAGAGTCCATGCAGTGTGGAGTTCCTTCAGGGATTTCTCCATGAAAAAAGTTTGGCACCTCTACTGAAACTGACTTGTGGGTGGCATCCAAATTATCAGAGGTATTGTTGATAATCATCTTTGGGCAGGATATAGTGGAATTTATGAATGAAAATGTATATTTTTCTCTGCAATGATGATGAATATCCTCTGGTAAAATGTGTAAAATATAACACTTCACTAGGCATTGATTAGATAACAATCAAATTATTATCTGATTTGTACTTTCCAGAAAAGCTTTTTTATGACTAAATCATATGGCGTAAACTTACAATTGGATTTTTGATCAAATTTCTAATTAGCTAAAATTTTCCTTCTTTTCTGGACCAATTCAGGGACCATCTCAACAAAACATTGTCTATTTCACAATATCACTGGTTCCTCAAGGTAAAATTTTGAAAACTTTTGCAAAGATCACCGATACGTTCAAATGTGCTTCTTTTGGTTTCATTAAAAAGTTGATTATGATTTGAATGAATGTGATATCCTGATTTATTTTGAAAGTAAGGAATATTACTGTGTAGGAACTAGTGTACAGTGCATGTATAGTAACATGCAAAGCACACACTCTGTGCACGACAGTGTTGTGAACAATGGGGGAATAGTGTGTACAAACTGTATGCTGCCTTGCTTTGGCCACTCCTTACTGTGTATTGGGTCTGGTCTGTATCAAAGCAGTATAACTACAACTCCCAATGATGGTTATAGTCCCAAGATTTTGAATTCTCTACATATCATCACTTTTATGGATAACATTTACAAGCTACAAACATATCAGAACCTAAGGAACAATCTGCGTTAATTTTGTACATTTCGTTTTGGGTTTAGTCAGGTTTGAAAGATTCTACTTTGTACGATTTCAATTAGACGTAAAATAGCATTTATTTTTTGCTGCCCTACAATTGTTTTAACTTCACAAATTAAAACTATCCAGACTACATAAGAATATATAAAATCAACAACACAGAGCATGATATACAGGCCTACATGCATTTACAGAACACATACAAAAAATATCAAACATGTTTTCTCTTTGGGCATGCAGGCGTCGAAACGTTGAGCTTTTCGGATTGAAGAGATAGAAAATCCTTGTCTGCTAAAAGCGGACTAACGACCGACACAGAAAGCCTAATGACTGCCAATTTGGTGATTTGCTTGTAATGAGAAGCCAATCAAATATATGAGTATGACTTCCTCTGCTTTTTATATTTCATTCTGCCAATGTGATTACACTAGATGTGAACTCTTCTTTTTAGGAGTGTAGGGTGAGGGAGCAGTGGTATAGAATCACTCAAGTGGATTCACTTCTCTTATACTTTTTAATTTTAGATTCAAAATGAACTTGAACTATGTATACAAGTATGCAGCAAACTCGACTAAAGAGAAATAATAATGAGATCGAATTTCACACTGAATTAACAAAGCAAGATTAAACACTACCAGCTTGTTAAGAATAAAAGGTGAAAAGAGATTTCCACCAGATTTTCCAAAACAGAGAGCAAGATGATCCGCTTTCATTTCTCAGCCTCCTACTGAATAGAAGCTATTGTGTGGGCTGAGAGTGCAAAAAGAAGAAGGAATGAATGGAAGGGCCATCACAATAATATTAAGTACACAGAGATTTACCTTTCCTGCTGCCAGGCAGGCTCGCAAGGAGGGAGGCAGTGAGACAGCCTACCTGCCTGCCTACCTCCATGTAGAGAGGCTTTTGTTATGACATGTGACCACATGGCTCAAATGACAGGTCAATGGCCTTGGTCATGTGACCATGGGGATTACTGTGCTAATAATAGGTGACCTTAAATGAAAGTGCAAACATTGATAGCTGGCTGACAAAGCCGACTTTGGAATGCGGTAGTACATGCCTCCATGTGGCCTTTTGTACTATGGAGTAATTAAGCGGGGTGTCTTTTTACTGGCTGGGAATAAATCAATACAATTGTCAAGGATAGCTTTTTGCTTCATTCATGAAAACCAAATGAACTTGACATGAATTCTCAGTGCAAACTCTCAAATGCAGGAAAAAGAGGGTGGTACTTGTCATGTTACATGGTTTCATATGGACATGTAATATTTCATCAAATACATGCAAATACCTGCATCGCCTTCAACAACTGTTCACTTTATTATTTTTGTTTTGGTAAGTATCCAAGAGGGTTCCAACTCTTTTCATGATTAAATGCACTGTCAAGAATCCAAATAAAATTTAGCTAATTCAGCCGGGGCTAAGTTCATTATATTGAACAAAATTCTTAACAAGTTTGCTTGACAATTTACCATGTATATTTACAATTGTACATGTTCAATTTGCAATTGAAATCTTTTCTATTCACATTCAGTATGCTACCAACATAGATCAGAATTGTAAGAATTTCCCATTCTAGTTTCTCCCCCCTTACAATTAATACTTTGATCATTCTATCTGCAGGAAATACATGGGAATTTAGTACTCGGTATCAAATCATCACATGAAGTTCTTACAAGAATGTTTTGGGGTCTTTTAAATCTTCAATTTTTTTCCCTTTTGATGAGGTATATATTTTTTCTTCATATTTTTGGCTCTCTAATGTTGATTTGCACTTATCATCTACCAGATTGTATGTATGACACTTAGCTTCATTTTTTTTAAAAACATCCCTTAGCTTTTTTCATATATATGTAGAGCAAGCTTTACGCGCAGCTATCAATATAATCGTTGTTGAATAATTTTCAGATTTTTCCTACTGCAGATCTGATTTGTCTCAACATTTAACCATCTCGGTACAAAAAGCATGTTCATTAACATGTCCCGCTGAAAAGGAAGTGGAATATCATCTGACACAACTTCAAAATACTCTACGTATAAGCAGCAGGGGAAGTTTTACATGTGCACCCAACTTTTCAAACACTACAATCTATAGTGTATATGAAATATATGTATATTCACTGTATGCCTTAGACCCTTTTCATTTTTTTTTTGTTCTTTCTATCATTACTTTATACTTCTATGAGATAAATTCATAATTATTTCTTATGAGCTTCATGTTTGAGTCACAATAAAAGGCCATATACTAAATCAAAGAAGTCATTTGCTTCATCAACTTCACATGTAAGTAATTAAAGATATCTTTCCTAATCATTTTCAATGATTTATCTTTTTGGCCGTTTACAATGCATTGTCCAATGTTTTACACATGTACATGTATGTAATGCCACATTTCCATTCGCTGCAGATGCCATGGCTAACTTATTTAACGTTTTTCCTCACATTTTTAAAAAATATTTTGGCCATATGAGCGCATTCTCTGCAAATTCAATGTAAGAATGACACAGGACTCTGCATAGGGATCATGTCATGGTTGTGCAGTCATCATGCAGTGCCATCCAACAGTGTCTCTGAGCTACTATCTCACAATTTGTTTGTCAAAAGCACTACTATTGTGGCGATGCTATTGCTGATGTGGTGCATTCTCTGCAACTTCTACATGTATGTAAAAATCGCACAATGCCCCAGCATGGGGATCATGTCCCAACCGTGAAGTCACCCTGCAATGCCACAGAAAGTATGGACTGAAATTACAAGAATTTTACAACCTTTGAAATATGTCATAAGTTCTACAGAACCCATACACAATTACCGCACAAAATCAGTCTCCACACTACAGCTGCAGGGAGGCCGTGTGATCTCGGGGCTGAAATCAGTGTACAGACGCTGTATACTCACCGCAAAGAGAATTAAACTAGACAAAATTAAAGAATTGTATTAAAGTTTGGACTCAATTAGAACATGTGATATCCATGGTCACGTATGCCACGGTCAAATTTACTTATCTCATGCATGTTCGACTATCAAAATTGAAAGCCAAAATTCTTCCTTAAAAAGCAATAAATTGTTCAACAAAAGATTAAGAACAAACACACCATTGCCTTTTTTTAAATCTAACTTTTTTTTTTTTAAATGTGTGATATTTCTACTTCCTTTTTTTGAAAATATCTGTTCAAAGTGCTGACAGTGCAAAATCAATAGCAGAGTGAAGTGTCAGGTAAAAGCTTTTGGTACTTGCAAAAAAAAAGGAAAAAAAAGACATAATGATGGAACTAAAATCATGGTGTATGAAAAAAAGAGAAAAAGAATAAAATTGTGACCAAAACGAGGCACAAAACCAAAAGGAGTAAATTTCCTACTGCATACGACAAATCTTTTGCATTTAGCTCAAGAAATGTCGATAGAATGAAGCCTTACATGTATAGGAGTAAGAATTCTATGGTTCACCAACAGTGAGAGAGCAGGGGAGGAACATCCAATCGTCACGGTCCAAATAAACCAAGAGTGAAAATCAATATCAAGGGTAGAAGAGATGCTTTGTCTGTTGAGGATTGCCCAGCATCAATCCTCACAATGATACACCAATGTACATTACAAGGTCAATTACATCTCAATATGTGATTCCATCATGAGTAAGACGATAATCATGAGCAAGGCGACATCCATCCCTATCCCCCAGGGGAGGAAAAAAAATAATAACCTTGATCCTGCATGAAATACAAAAAAGTCCACTATCTCAGAAGCCAAGGTGACTTGTTAAGAGGGGGAAATATATTCAACAAGAGCGAGGTAAAAAAAATCAATTTCAAGACACAAAACATGCACAAGGGGTCATTAAAACCATTTGAGCGTGGCAGATTGACTCAGCAGGTGTCCTATAAATAGCTCTGCAAGAAAACAGGGGCTTCCCCTGGCTTGCCAGGTGACTCATACCCCATGAAGTGTGCCACATATGTAAATGAGATTTTGATTCAATGACATTATCTATCATGTGATCAAGTGGATTGACGTCACAGGAGCATGTCTTCCAGCCCGATTGACATAGGATATTACCGAGACACATTGGCTCTGGGGATTGACTTAGCAATAAGAAGCCAGAAGAGAAGGTCAATGACATCATTCAAGTAGCAGGGATTTCCACATGATATGAGTGGGCGGAATGTAAACATTGATTATCATGCTAACCTCAGCCATGAAGGGCTCTCACAGACTATCACTGGGTGATTAATTAATAGGCCATGGCATTGCCATTTAATGACCACCTGTCAGTTTCAGTTCATCCTTCCATTCAACCGTATTTCGTGGAAACTAAGGAAGCCACGTGTGACTGATGAGAACTTGCAATATTGATAAACATTGACTACTTTTGAAATCTATCATACATTGTACAGCTGTACTGGAGATTGATAAAACAATCCCATGGAAGCATCAGATTTTTTCAATGTGTGATTCTTAACATTCTTCATTATTCCCCCTCTTTCATTTCTTCCTTAATATGTGATAAGGATAAAATCAATTCTCCAAATATCTAAATTTCTAACATTGATATACTTGTACATGGTGATTTTCCGACATCAAATGTACATTTAAATATCTTTTTAAATAGTCACTAAGTTATCTATTTGTGAAAGAAAATGATTACATTATCTGGCTCCCAAATTTTGGCATACATGTGAAAGGAAATTGTTAAGGGATGAACTTTATTTTCAGTGTTCGGATTCCCTACTTTTTATTGGAAAAATTCGAATTTACTTGCTCAATCTGCTATATTTGTCAGGTACATAAGTATCAATCAAACAAACCCAAATATGATTAATAAGAATGTGAATATTAAGTAACAACTACACAGATAGACAAAGAATGCATAGGCCTACATGTAGAAATCTCATATGTGCACATTATGTGTTTGCAGCAGAATCGCCATCCTTCACCACACAAAGGGGGAAATGATAATTAACATGTGCTTGAAGTGCTAATTATCATGCAGTTTGTCCAGGCTATCTCATATGTACAGGGACTGAATTGACTAACACTTCAACTGTGCAGTATTTTTTGCATGTTACTTTAGAAGGGGGCTGTGTATATCCTTCTGTTGCTGCATGTTTAATTCGCCATGTTTTCCAACATGATTGCTTCAAAAGCAGATGAGTATTTGAAACAGCAAGAAAATAATAGTATTCAAATAATTCCTATTTCAGTCACTGTGGTAATTATTTTTGTACTTGTTCTTTTTTCTTCACAACCTCCTTATCTTAGTATTTATTTACTTGTGTGTTAGAGAGCAAGAATTTAGAATTATTTTCATGCAATATTCAATAAGAAAGATAAAAATATTTTAGATCTTCTAATGAAAATGTTCACATTTTTTTTTATACACACCAAACAAAACATGCAGAGATTAAAAATCGAACTTACTGGTAAACTAGGCGGTCTATTCATGGACCCATCTTGTGATGTCTTATTGGATGACGAAGACGACGACGATGAGGAGTTCTGCGATGATGCACCTTGTTGGTTGCCACTGTTGCTTCTACTGCTAGGGAAGTTTCGCTGCTGTTGAGAAGTAGGGGGTTGTTGCTGGTTTTGGTTCGGTGTAGATTGTGAGGTTTGGTGCTGCTGTTGCTGTCGTTGCTCCTGCTGCTGTGGTTGTCGTTGCTCTTGCTGTTGTTGCTGTACGGGTGGTGTGGATTGTGTATCCCCAGATTGAGAGTGTGGTGGCTGACTACTCGACTGGTTGCTGGCTTGTGACTGTGGGCCAGAGTGTGGTGATGACTGTTGTTGTTGCTGCGGTTGTGGCTGCTGTGGGTGGGGAGAGTGAACCATGTTCTGTTGGCCCGGCTGCTAACAGAACAAAGTGAAAGTAACAGGTCAAAGTCCATTGTAAGATGAACAAAAACTTGTGATTTTTTTATTCAGCTACTGGTTTGTAATGACTTTGGCATATGTAGCTTTGGCCCATCATAAAATATCTGTATATTTATCATAACCATTAACGGAATGAAATAGAAACATATCCTGGTGATGGTAAGCAAAGTTGCCTTCATAGAATAATTTTCATGTAGCCTAATGATAAAAAATGGTACTCACAGTGATTGCAAAGAATTAGGGGTACATGTACTGCAAATGTATTTCTTATCACGGTGAAATCTGTGACCACTGTTTTATGCTGCTGTACATGTAGCTCTGTAAGCACCACTTTTACCCACTCATCTAAACCATACTTTATATTTTTATGACAAAGATCCTGTTAACCAATCACAATCCTGAACACCAGTGCACTAGCTCACTACATTCACAGTAGTTTTGTGATATCTGAAATGGACATGTCATTTTGTCGAAAAATGTAAAGACATTTTTCTCGTTCTGGGTAGCAGCCATAAATGGAATATTTGTTTATTATCCATGACTATTGAATATTCATGAACTTGATTGTTTGAAGGGGATATAAGGATACGATCACTCTGTCTCTGATGGGGATCCATGCGATCGGCAATGTTGACGGAATCTGTGACGTAATTTCGGACAATTCCTCGTTCTCTCTTGTACCATATTTCAAATTTCAATTTTTTCAGTAAATTTAACAAAATGTTGACTTTTTAAATCGATCTTGCATGCATTTTTAGAAAGAATCAGAATGAACCCCATTCTACTTTTTTATCCATTAAAAAAAATTCTACACAAAGTGAATAGAAAGTTGTCCGCAAGAATGCCAAAGATTCTGCAAATGTTGCCGAACGAGGGATCCCAATCTGTGACGAAGATCATAGTATCACTGGGAATTAGAAAACTTTTGAACGGCTTGCCCTATTTTGTTCAAATTTACAGTTTGTTCATTTGATTTTTCTTCATTCAATGAGATTGCTGCTTCTTGTTTTTATAAGAACAATGCTTATGCAAAAAAAAGTCATTTGTTTAATGAGCGTTAGAGTATGCGACTGGATAAAATAAAACAAATCGAATTCAAACTCTCACATTGCTCTTACAAACAAAACAATTTCCTTGAACCTCTTACTCTGCGAAACAAATGTAAGACTGGTATTGCGCTTAATTGCAGTATAGCAGGGAAGATGCAAATATTTTATATACTAGAGTAATGGTAACGAGTTGAACAAGGAGTCTGGGTTTGTTCTGTTCATTTAACTTACTTCATTTTCATAGGCTTCTCATTTCACTAATGCATTTCAACTTAGAATACGGTACAATATGCACAACACAATACCAACAAGAACAATTTTTTTAGATAATGAAAATTTCATAAATTATTGTCTTTAAATGTGTGTAAGATATATACACGTTAAATGTCTGGTAAAATTCACATTTCTTAATCTTGACCAAAACTGTATTTGGGCTTTAAAGAAGAACAAACTTGATATCAAATAGCCTAAAATTGGGTATCAGTGTGGACTCTGGGGCCTAATTGAGCATTCTATACCATTTTCTCACTATAGAAAGAAATTTGAATGCAATAGACCACTAATTAGTCATTTAACAATCACCCCCTGGATGAGATGCGCAGAACGTTTGTGAATGTACGCTACTGCGCAACTACGTCATCGATTAGCTTAGTGTATTGACTGCAGAATACATACATGTAAACGCGCACTCGCCCTCAATATAGTTTCTGTATCTCTCCGGTACAGACGAACCGTACGTCATATTGCTTACTTTTTGTTTACACATATATAGGGGATGTTTCTCTAGATTTGGACTTCGAAATCTTAAAGCCCATGTATAGTTTTGGTAAAGATTAAAGAAATGTGCATTTTGGGGATATAAACCAGTACATATAGTTTCTATACACATTTCAAGATCATAGCATATTTTTCTACGAGCGAATTCTTTTGAAAATTTGAATTTGACCGTTAAATCGTATTTAGCGTCCTCTCTTGGTTATAACAATATTTTGCTTCTTATCGGGCATATAGAAAATTATTTCCAAGATTTTATTAAAGAATGCTAAAAAGGAATACATAAAGAATAAATTCTGAAATTTTTATCCAATTCTGTTCATGAGAAGCTGCCCTTTATCAAGAAAGAAAATATTGAATTCGCGTCGGGGGCTACGACGCTCAAATATTTTCCACACTTTAGGTTATAACTTTTCCAAAACTTGTTAATTTTTCGTACAATCTTTTGTACAACATGTTCATGATATCATGTTTCTTTTTAAGTAGATTTGAAGACAAAATTTGGCGATAAAAATATTCGCTTTTACCAAAACTATACTTGGGCTTTAAGCAATGAGGAAGGGGGAGAAGAGGACAGTAGTTTAGGCTCGAGTGAGATGAACAGTGACGACAATGGCGGTAAATTAGGTGAAAATGGGGATATAGAAGGAGAGGAAGAAGATTTAGGGTTAGGCAAATTCCCTTCCATTTCTTCGCCCGAGGTGGCCCATCACCAATCTTTTGCATTCCGTAACCATCTTGACCATCGTCACCGCGATCAGAGTCAGAAACAGAATCAATGTTAGAGCTCGAAAGCTCAGCCTTGATCCACTCTCTATCATGGTCAGCTAACTCTCAAGTGATTGATAATCCCACAGATTTCAGACAAACAAATAAGAACAATCGAGCAGTGTACAAATCTCTAAAATTATAGCTAAATTCTTGGCCAGATTGTGAACAACCTAAACGCAAGATGCCACACACAGTACTAATACACATGCACAGGCTAATTTTCGCGGGTGAGACGTGATACACTGGCGAACCAAGCTCGGCCCAATCCACTAAAAAACATCAGACTTTTTTCAAAGATTGAAGCTAATAGAGAACTTCAAAGACGATTCGGTTGCTTTCATGGTAACTATCAATAAACAACACAGCAAATACGTATTGTTTCTTTGACAAATTAGTTTAAAATAGTTTAAATATCTCAGTTTAAAAGACATGTATTTTAGTGTACTTGAGCTGATCGAATCGATGAAAACTAACTCATGACGTCACAACAAAATAAGTGCACTCGCTCACGGAAACGACCCCACACAATGGACTACGTGGGGGGGGGGGGGTAAATCAGAAAATTGCATTTTTCTGATTTGAATGATATTTTGATGAACGGAAATGTACCCCAAAGTGTTATATATACACCTCCAGGACCATACTCATATATAATAAGCCTTTATTAACGATGCCAAGTGTATTCCACTTTAAAGATAGAAAACTACATTTGCACACTTTACGGTTATGCTTACAACTTGTTATATACCTCAGATATGCCAAAATAATAACCTCTATGAAGTATTTTGGTCGAATGTAGTCCAGAATATTTAATTCAAATAAAAATCTATTCTATTATAATTCATCTTGACACCAACGGTATCGCGATATTCCTAGCGTATTACGGTACCACATGACACACACACACACACAAAACATTGTAAGAGCACATACAGTCCGTATTTCAATACACTGCCACACCATGCGGAACACGCACTGAGAGAGACTCTTGCGCTATTGGTCAACGAGAGATTAATACCTGTTTTGAATTTTGAACGCACGGTCCATTAATTCGAGGCCCGAATAGAAGAATTACTATTGGAATAACTATGAATGCGCCTATCATGACCAATCTTTGTGCTTAATTGATTGGTGATAAGTTCTAACATTTAGTACTCTTCAACATACATATAGCAGAACAATCTTGGAAAGTCAAATTTTAGGCTGCAAAAGAAGTATTCTACCTCTAAGATCGATTTCTGCAGATGATTTTCAACATGCATGAATCTTGCTCAATATATTGATGCTACTCAGTTCATATCAAAACACAATAAAGAAACAAGATACAGAAACACATTGTGTAACTATCTGACCATTCACATCGCTTGTTGAACTGGTTCCGGTCACAAAATTCTGAAGTCTACCTTATGCCACTCTTGTGATCATGTTAATCTTTCACATATCCCATTGAACCATCTTTTGTTGAAATGTTTTCCGTGGTTTATCGCCATATGGGCTTAAGCGGACTTCCACACTAGATTTGAAATCACCTAGCGAGGTAAATTTTTGTGAAAGGAACCAGTTAAGCCAATGATGTGAGCGCTTTGGACTTCATAAAATGGCCTGAATTGACTTTCATCCGGAAGTAAAAAGGCAAGGTGAGAGTGTGCTGCAAGAGATATACAGGGTTTCGAGCGTACACCTGGGCTTTCATGCTAGCAGTCACGGAAATATGTGCACATCAAGCAGTCTTTCAACAACATAGTAATAGAAACACAATATGTAGGTGGATTTGAAGACCACTTCATGGGCCTGTAGTCGTAAACAGGTTACAACTGGCTTTCCGCACTGGCATGGGATGGTAGTTTGTTTAGAGAAAGCCAATAATGAAAGGTAGATATGAACAGGGTCCTCCATTGGGAACTACATGTAATCGACCTACATGTATCTGTAGCATTGTTACAAAGGTAAAAGTGGTAAACAAGTGCCTTGGGCCTCACGTTGTGAAAACGACTCCACGAAGAATTGCCTGCCACCAAATACTGTATCTATGCGTATTTAAACTGTTTCACTCAATATGCCCAATACTGATGATACATGTAGTCGCATAACCATGGAAATTGAAGATATAGTGTCAAACTAAATGAGCCCTTTATTTTTCAACAAATTTCATTTACTTCAAATAAATGTTCCTTCTTTGATTTTTACATTTTTACTAGGTGGAATAAATTGTTGTTTTGATCTATGAAATAATGTTTTTTAACAGTTTTATCTTACGTTTTCAATTTCATAGATCTAAGCTTTTCCAAAAACATGTAATCTGCTTCAATCGGGTTTACAAATAGATTCAAATTTTAAGCATGCTACACAGTATACAAAGTCCCTGATTTTTTTCCAACACGAGTTTTCCGAATTCTCTTACGTTTTGTCAACATAATTCACAACCAATTTAGATGCATCCTCAATTACCAAATTAATATTGTGCCAAAATTTGTGACGTTTCCCCAACAAAAAGTGAAACCCTTTTTCCAGATTTTCCTAGTAGAGTGGGCATCCTGACAAATGATCCTTGATTGAATCATCCGAACAACGTAAACAGAAAAGGAGATGAAAATTTAGGGTCAAGAACAACGGCAAGTCTTGATGATCTTGTTGATACCCAAGGTCAGAATAAGATGAAACAATCCATAAAAAAGACTCTTCTGACTTACCTGTTGGGGAAATTGACCACCGCCTGCACCACCACCACTGCCTCCGCTGCCACCAGTGCCACCACCTGGTGCATTGAAGGAACGATTGCCGGAGTACATAGGATTGGGATACATCTGAGGTGACATGCCGGAGAACTGTCGTCCTCCATATTGATTCTGGTAGGGTCCTGGAGGGCCACCGGGGTAGGGCCTCTTCTGCATGGGGCTCTGACCATCAGGCATCATCCCCATCTATATGATAAGATACAGGTAAGAAAAGAGCTGTCATAATATATGTTGGTCAGGAACATAAATTAATTTTCATTTCAAAATATAAGTCATTGCAAAGAGACCAAGGCCCCAGTCACATAGAACCCTGATAACATGACTCTTTGTTCAATTAACAGTTAACTGCCCCTGAACTAAGACATGTTGAATCGTATTCAGTTGGGGAATTAAATTCAGTGTTAAATATGAAAAAAGACAGCTTGAATGTTTGTCTACAGAAGTGTGTGCAAAACTTTGAACATCTGCATTATGCAGCGTCATACTTTTGGGCATTTATGGTAAGCAGAGTAAGTCATCAAGTGATCAAGTGAGGTTTAACCGTAATGGATGTTTTTAAACCTCATTCAAATTTAACTTTTGGATTCACAACCATCTACAAGAGGCCTATTTGTAATGACACAACTTACAAGAATTGTGTACCTGCTTTTAAAAAAAGCTTCAAACATTAAAATGACAAATGTAGGGAAAAATGAATTTCACAACATCAGTCTGAGAAAAATACTAGTAATGGACTGTTTAGAGTTACAGACATGTTGATAGCAGTAATTGAATGCTTACATGTAAATGCACACAAACAAATTGGTAATGCAAATTAATTTGAATAAAGCTAATGTATTTGCAATCCAGGAGCAAGTAAAAAAAAATCATTGACATGTTTCTGTCTTACTAATGCAGCTTAAATGTACAGGTACAAAGCAGAAAGGCATATAAAATGAGCAAGACTTATCTAAAACAAAAGACATAATGCCTGAATACACAGTAAACTTTTCTGGTTTCTGAGAAGTACAACCTGTACATCAGAGTAAAGAAAAACATACACGCATACACCTCCTATCAATGTACAAATGTAAATCCCATAATAAAACAAATATTGTTAGGGTTACATTTTATGTGCTTTGCACTCTGCAGGTGGGAGGTGGCATGATTCAGCTGTTATTGTGATCACCATAAAATATTGGCTGGCCTTCAAACAAACAGTCCATAGCTCTAAATTCTGGGGAATCCCCTTCCCTGGTCACGTGGCTTGGGGGAAAGGAGGCAGCCTAATGTTTTGGTTGTAATTGGATACTACCTCCAAACCACAAGAATTGTTTAGTCCATTCATAAGAAATCTTATTGTTGACATAGGCTGTTCAGTCAGTGTTTACAATGGTTGTGGGATTATCTACACTTGTATTCTTCTTTCACCTTCTTGGAAGAAGGTATTGTGATGTAGGATTTATATGGAAGAGGTGCGGCACCATGTTAAGGGCTCCTTGTTTAGACTTAATAGTCAAATTGAATATCAGAAGAAACCTCCATTCAATATGCATATAAACAGAATTGCTCAGAATTATCTCAAAATACTATAAAATATGTGTAGAAGTGCACACCAGTAGTTGAAATGTATTACACTTATTTGAATTATAATATTTTGAATATATTTTTCTTGGCTGATTCTCTATCTCTCATAGGACAGGTACGTTCTGTTTCTCTTTCAATGAAGTTAGTTTGGAATGTAATTGGTATGAATATGAAAAGTACGTCTGACTGGCTGAACAGACCTGCCCACCAAAAATCGTATTCCTTATATTTTCTTCCTTTTTCCCCCCGCTTCTTACAGGCATTATTCCATAATGCAAAATAATCCAAAACCGGTTTAAAAGTATACCACCTTTGAGATATCTATGAAACTAAGAATCTGGAAATATGAGAGATGATAATTCATGTAGATGCAATTTGTATAGCACACACGTCCACTCTGCGGAGTGCTCAAGGCACTTTGCATTGTTATTACCCTGGATTTAGCCTGGCGTACACCAACGCATATTACATTTCAAGTAAAAAATATTCTTGCCAGGTATCCATTCACTTCACCTGGTTTGAGTGTAGCACATTGTGGATGAATTTATTGCTGAAGGGTGGGATTCAAATATACATTTACTTCAGCAAAACAAGTAAAAATAGATCAGCGCATAAAAGCAAGTGTCTTTGAGCCAGCTGAGGGGCCACGCTGTAGACACTAGCTCTTCGGCTTTTATTGGTGCATGGGGCATTGCGGTAATTCATCAGCGATTAGCGACTGGCCAGTCGCTGATGAATCAGTGTTAAATCGATCGTACCTTGAAATATAGCCCATATTCTAATGTAAATGTTGTCTTCGTGTACAAAGTGAATGGGGAGTTGTCTGCAAATACAACAAAATTCAACAAAAGTTGCCAATTCAAGGATCCGCTCATAGGACATCACTGAATTTTCGAAAATTCACAATATTTTCATGGACTCACAGGTTCTGCTAAAATTCATCCAGCATGTTCGAGAATGTGATTTTTCTTCATTCACTGAGTGTATGTCCATTCTAAAATTTTTATTGATGCCTTGAAGTACATTAATAAAAGAAATTTATGATTTAATTTGTTTTAATTTTTCACTTCACTGTAGGCTCATATTTCATGAAAGTGAAATCATGTAGCAAATGAAATCATTCATGTGAGAAACTGATTACATCCTGTTTGATAACTATTTGATTTCTGTCCCTCATTTGCTTGTGGAAATCATCCCAATATTTGCAAAGTATATATTTGAAACACAGCAATAACGTTATCTATTGATCCATTTCCTTAGACAATTTTTAAAATACGAGTCTACCTAAAATAATAATTTTTTAAAAGGAGCAGAAAAAAAAAAGTTTGAAGAAATCGGACAAGTAATACAATGAGTTAATTTTTAAAATTTGAAAAAATGAGCAAATCAGTGAAAATTTTCAGACATGTTGCCAATTTGATAACATCATGGGTGTACTACTTGCCTAGATTATCTTTATATTTATGGTGTAAAATTTCATAATTTCTACAGAACGATAAAAGGTTTGCATGAATGAAAAGATGCAAATAAGAGACCTACATATCTATCAAAGTATCATGAAGATAATAATAATAATTGAATTTATATAGCGCTTTTTCCAGAGGATACAAAGCGCTACTTAAAAAGACATATATTTAGCTACATTAGGAATTATAAAGATGGGTTTTGGGGTGTTTCTTGAAAAGGTTGAGTGATTTGGTATTACGGAGAGATGCGGGGAGACTATTCCAGAGTCATGGGGCCAGGGACTGAAAAGAGTTGAAACCGGCCTGTTTTTTAAGACTTCGGAATCTTAAAGGAAGGGGCACAGGTGGAACGGAGAGAATATGACATTTTCTGCTGTTGAAAGAGTGAGGAGATATAATGAGGAATTGTCGTAGACAGTGATTTATAAGTTTGAACGATTGTGCGGTATTGTATTCTTTTGGAAACGGGAAGCCAGTGAANCTCATATTTCATGAAAGTGAAATCATGTAGCAAATGAAATCATTCATGTGTGAAACTGATTACATCGTGTTTGATAACTGTTTGATTTCTGTCCCTCATTTGCTTGTGGAAATCATCCCATTATTTGTGAAGTATATAATTGAAACACAGCAATAACGTTATTTATCCATCCGTTTCCTTAGACAATATTTAAAAGAAGAGTCTACTCAAAATAATAATTTTTAACAGGAGCAGAACAAAAAAAAAGTTTGAAGAAAATCGGACAAGTAATCTTCTTCTTCTTCTTCCTGTAGTGTGCAGGACCTCATAGGAGTATTGTCGCACAACATCGGTTGGTTGTATTTCTTGCTAACATGATTTGAACTTAGCTAGAACCCGCTTGATAAAGTATTTACAATATTCACAAATCTTCTCGTGTAAATTAATACAAGAATTAATCTTAAAACTTTGAAAAAATGAGCAAATCAGTGAAAATTTTCAGACATGTTGCAAATTTGATAACATCATGGATGCACTACTTGCCTAGATTATGGTATCTTTATATTTATGGTGTAAATTTCATCATTTCTACAGAACGATAAAAGGTTCTCGTGAATGAAAAGATTCAAATAAGAGATCTACATATCTATCATGAAGATATCCTATTGTTAAGTTTCGAGCAAATCAGATTTTTTTTGGAAAAAGTAACATTTTATGACATTGATACGTAGATAAATGTTCAGTTGTGCACCTACATGTCATCAATTGCCAATTTGTCTATTATCTTTAAACATCCATTACTTCCTTACAGTTGTCTAATTTTATTGAAACTATTTTTGTTCTGCTCATCTGACTCTCCTACTCCTGCTGAAGAAATACATGTATTATATTTGGGTAGACTGTAATATTCTCTTGGCATTCAATAGGGAACAAAAAGGTACCCTAACAACTTTGAGAGGTACCATATGTGATTTCATTGGTTCTTCAATATTCAAAANAGAAATTTATGATTTAATTTGTTTTAATTTTTCACTTCACTGTAGGCTCATATTTCATGAAAGTGAAATCATGTAGCAAATGAAATCATTCATGTGAGAAACTGATTACATCCTGTTTGATAACTATTTGATTTCTGTCCCTCATTTGCTTGTGGAAATCATCCCAATATTTGCAAAGTATATATTTGAAACACAGCAATAACGTTATCTATTGATCCATTTCCTTAGACAATTTTTAAAATACGAGTCTACCTAAAATAATAATTTTTTAAAAGGAGCAGAAAAAAAAAAGTTTGAAGAAATCGGACAAGTAATACAATGAGTTAATTTTTAAAATTTGAAAAAATGAGCAAATCAGTGAAAATTTTCAGACATGTTGCCAATTTGATAACATCATGGGTGTACTACTTGCCTAGATTATCTTTATATTTATGGTGTAAAATTTCATAATTTCTACAGAACGATAAAAGGTTTGCATGAATGAAAAGATGCAAATAAGAGACCTACATATCTATCAAAGTATCATGAAGATAATAATAATAATTGAATTTATATAGCGCTTTTTCCAGAGGATACAAAGCGCTACTTAAAAAGACATATATTTAGCTACATTAGGAATTATAAAGATGGGTTTTGGGGTGTTTCTTGAAAAGGTTGAGTGATTTGGTATTACGGAGAGATGCGGGGAGACTATTCCAGAGTCATGGGGCCAGGGACTGAAAAGAGTTGAAACCGGCCTGTTTTTTAAGACTTCGGAATCTTAAAGGAAGGGGCACAGGTGGAACGGAGAGAATATGACATTTTCTGCTGTTGAAAGAGTGAGGAGATATAATGAGGAATTGTCGTAGACAGTGATTTATAAGTTTGAACGATTGTGCGGTATTGTATTCTTTTGGAAACGGGAAGCCAGTGAAGTTCGTTAAGTAAGGGAATGACATGACAATACTTGGGTTGTTGAAATATGATTCTAGCAGACCTATTTTGCAAACGTTGATAAGTTTCGAGGAAATCATATTTTGGGGGTAAAAGTAACATTTTATGACATTGATCCATGTACGTAGATAAATGTTCAGTTGTGCACCTATATGTCATCAATTGCCAATTTGTCTATTATATTTAAGCATCCACAACTCCTTACAAGTTGTCTAATTTTTCTTAAACTATTTTTTTTGGGGGAAGGGGGGGCTGGGTAGAAAGTGAGCTTGTCAAAAATGAAACTCCCTTTAGCTAATGTTAAAATTTTGCGTCATAATGAGTGGATCAGTGAAAATTAAAGTTTGGAGTGAAAAGAAAAAGAGTAGATGGGTCTCACTCCCAAAGAGGGAGGGAGGTAGAGAGGGGAGAGGGAGAGAGAGAGAGATTTTTTGGGTAGACTCTTTCTTTTAATATTCTCTTGGCATTCAATAGGGAACAAAAAGGTACTCTTACAACTTTGAGAGGTACCATATGTGATTTAATTGGTTCTTCAATATTCAAAATAGCATTGCTGATTGAATTTGAGAACCAGTGGCAGTGCTTATTTCAAAGTAAATCAGTACGAGAAAACATTTCAATTTCAAATTCGAACGTAATTCATACAATTTTTTTCAAAAAAATATGGATTATTCTGAATAGCATCAGACATATTAAGTTGGCACTAATATACATGTAGCACACTCATTGATCCTGCACCATACAATTAATGATTGAATATATCAAAATAAGGAGTGATGAGCGAGGGTGACTTCCGTATGTACCTGCCGCGGTGCCGCCACTAAATAAATTGAGAACGAGACAGAATATCTTTAAGAGTACATCAATAAATGATGATGAAATAAACACACACAAATTATCTTATAAAAATAATAATGAAACAGCATTTTCTTTATTTATGAATCTACAATGAATTCAATAGCAAACTTGAGCGTCGCACCTAAAATATAAGCATCGCTTTTTTGCACGACCTCTTGCCCCCTGCGCCATGATAGCTGCTAGAAAATTCAGTGGTTGGATTTGCGTTGATGAAGAAATGAGGCTGCCGAAAGTCGCATGAAATAACACTGCTCGTTTTAATAACTGCGTATTGTACGCACAGGTGCAAATGGATGGTACGGTACATAAGGAAGACTTTCCCTTTTTTGTTAGACACTTTTGAAAATGTTGCATAAGAGCAGGAACAAAAAAACCGGGATGCGTTGTACCTGACTGCGTTGACCATACGGCCCCATTGGATGTTGCATGTGGCCTCGGTTGGCCCACTGCGATTGATATGGACCTCCTTGTCCCATCATGCCCATTGAACCATCCGGTCCTTTTCCTGCGTTGACATCACCTTGTCCTGAAAAATTCCCAGAATAACTATGACTAGGGTGTTTATGTCCTTGTAAAAGTTGTGAAAGAGTTGGAGCTTGTGTGGAGCTCGAGATTCGATCTCCGGCCCCGGGTCCATATGCACGCGGATTGTGCGACCCACCAAATCCCGCCGTACCTCCCGGGCCCATTGGCGAGCCCATTCCACTTCGATTTGACATGTTACCATATCCCGGTCTGGAGTTCATATTCCCATCAAATTGATTGTATGAACTTGTGTGTGCCATGGCTGGATTTGGGCCTCCAGGACCAGAGTTTGCATTTCCTGTCATACCAGGTCCGCCATGTTGGTTCATTCCATAACCTCCATTGTTCCTATTTCCAAAATATCCTCCACCATAACCGTCTTGACCAAAAGACGCTTGTTTATTACCACTGCTATTCTCCATGTACTGAGGTAAAGCACCGCTAGAAAACGGATCAACGTTTGGACTTGGCCCGTTGTATGAGCCAGTGTTGGGGCGACCCGCTTGCGGAAGCACGCCGTCTGCCTGGCCTGTTGAGTTGCAGTTTGGCGTCTTTGTCACATTCCCATCCTTCGACATATTCATCGATTGTTGACCATGAGAATCCATAGAATTATTAATTCTTACTCCTCCTTGCCCATCAGCTATAGGACCCGGTACTCCACCGTGTCCTCCGCCGCTGCTCGGGTCATGAGGTTGCGTTCCTTTCCCAGTTGCGTTGAATTCAGTAGGCCTGTCTGCATTTTCCATTGTGTCGTCTCTCGCTTGTTGGACACGGCCCAGTGCTGTAATTTCTTCATCACAATTGACATTTGCAGCAACCTCTGTTGCCATGCTGTTCTACGGAACACAAAGCTTGAATGTGCGTCCCATTGGGCGCCAACACGAATGTTCCATTACTAACAAGAAAACATAGATATCAGTTTGTGCGCTTCTTCGATCCGCACACGTGTTTTCTAAGTGCGATTTAGAGAATAACATAGAAAACTTAGTCTACCATCGGGAAGTCCTTATCACGCGCATATATTCCCTTATTTATTGTAGGAGCCTATGGAGCTGTATTAGGTGAATTCGCAAAAATTTTCGGACGAAAATTCATGCGCCGAGGGGTGTATATTTCATTAAAAGTGATGTGTTTCTCATTTGTTCTATCTCCATTTTCATTCTTGATAATTTTTCAAATTCACCTAAAGTCACACAGGTGACAATGGGTGCGTAAGATCGGACTGTTCTCCAATTATTTGAGAACTAATTCCTTTTGCCTCGCTAGGACACTGCATTCCACGGCGGTAGACAGTCCCAGGCATTCTTTTCATCCTGCTTTAGCGGAGCTATTCCGTACACTCCCTTTGGAAATTTCATTATTAGTATTCACGAACGACGGAGGTAGATTTTTATTTTTCTATTCACATCAAAGTTATCTATTTTAATTATTCTATCTATTCTGAAAATATTATTTCATGAAGATGACATATATTTCTAAAAACTATGCTTTTTGAAAATTCAGTGGAGGCCGGTGGAGGGAGTGAGTCCGCTGCCCTCACCTATCGGATTACCAGCGAGTAATTGAACACTGACGTCAGCAAGGCCGCATTTCTATTCGGTCTTTTGTTTGTAGTCGCTGTGCCCCAGTACCGTGTTTCACAGATGAATTATTTGCGATTTTCTTTTTTCATTTATCCCGCCGTTTCCTCGGGCCGACCTCTCAAGCAATCTCATACTCTCATATCTCGATAACCACCAATAGGATGAGAGCACTATTACTCCAAATTTTACGGGAAAATGTTCCGCGCATGTTCATTGCTAAATCGACAAGGTAATTAAACTACGTTGTGGAGGCAGGATGTTCTTAGTTTTACGGTTTAGGAGTCATACCCATATGTTGAATACAAAAAAAAAACCATCGAAAATACAACGAACAAAGCTTAAAAAGTGTATTATTTTCAAACATAAAAAGAAGCCTTTTGCACATTATTTGCGATTTTTTTTCTCCACATTGTAATGATTATGTAGATATTGGCATCGAGGGAATTAAAGCGACAATTTAATCTTTTTCTTTGTATGCTGTAGCGTGATATTGTGAAAAACTCTGCTTCATATTCATATCAGGGCCAAGTAATCAACATTAAACATTTGCTGTGTTCATTGAGACAATTCGACAGAAAATATCAATCTTTTGACCCATTTCATGCCTGTGTAAGAGAAATGACAAGCCAAAGAGCTAAACTTTTGAATTATCATATAATTGGACTCTTGTCTTCCCAACTGTCTTCTCATTCCTTTACATTTTATATATTCGTTATCTTATATATGTACGTTTTTTATCTGAATGAAATCAATTGAATTGAATTTATTGACTACATCGAGCTGTTCTTCTAAGGGGTCCATACTCGTAAAAAAACAACGACCAAACAATGAAAAAACAACAACAAAACAATTAAAAAACCCAAACATAT
>BQKZ01002832.1:2928-13274 GCA_036244855.1 Temnopleurus reevesii | reverse complement strand
GAGAGAGAGAGAGAGAGAGAGAGGGGGGGGGGAGAGATTAAAAAATATTTTATTTCCTTCCTCATCTCAATACAAATTTCAACAATACAAAGATGCAAACAATACAAATACAGTAACAAATTATACGTATACATAGAAAAAGAATCGGCACATGTTATTTCAAACATAACACATATATTTGTTTGTTTGTTTGTTTGTTTATATTTTTTCTTGTGCAAAACTATTGGAAGGTATTGCCCGAGAGAAATGCCGGAGAAAAATGAGAGTCGCCCTCTTGTGACAAAATGGTTACAGGATACGCGCGATATTTGTTTTGGGGAATTCCCAAACGTAACTCGCCGAGGCGAGGGAATGGACGTTGACGTTGCACTTGGTGTTGATGCTTCATCTATTGGCGGGAAGATTGCTTATTAATGCTGGACATATCATCTGCCTTTGGCGACCAAAAGCTTTATTGGCATGTTCACGGGATTCTTGACTCGACCGAAGGTAAAACAGGGCCTTTCTGATCATCATATGACTGAGTCTGCTAGCTGCTTGCAGTCTGTCAAAAATTTTGCTCAGCATGCAGCAAGCATCGTGACTCAGCTCAGCACCGGTCGGAAGTTCAGGCCTAGTAATTTTTATTCAGGGTATTGATTTTTCAGGCCACCGCACACTACACTACTTTCATTTTAATCGTACGACCTTAACCCATAAACTGCTGAACACTTTTCTTGATGCAATAAATTCCAAAAAAAAACGTAGGTTACTTTGACCTTCATTTTTGTTATAAATGTTAGTGCCGTGGTATGGTATGATGTTGGATTCTTGGAATTTACACAACTTATTCTCAAATACTGTAAAATATCATGGCAAAACGTATTACAGTTTTCTAGTAAATGATCTTTCCTAAAACAATGCTTTGAATATGTAATTAGGAGTGAAATAAAAGTGAAAGTCAAAGCCCTGTACTAAAGCTCTGTGTGTATCAATAATGAGCTTGGAAAGAATTCCACATATGCCCTAACGATATCAGTCCATTGTGTAATGCTACTGAAGTTTGGAAGAATTCTTTTCAGCCCAGAGTCGTGAATGACTAATGACAACTAATACCAAATGGATGTTTGAGAAAGTGGTTCATGCACAATAGTTCTGTATCCTTTTGTCATGCACACAGATTTTAGGTATGGCAGTTTCAAGTTCTTGGGCCACAAAAGTGGCCCGCAGCAGTTTGGGTTAAGACCAATTTTGTAAATACTCGCACATGCTTTTATATGTTGTTCTACGGTAATATATTTGATACTGCATACACTATCAAGCACCTTGCAATTGCACTGCACTGCAGACGCAGTGACTGAGTGAGATGACTGATTACTAGACTCTAGAGCCTGTTTCCATATTTGCAAAATTGGTCTTACGACTAAAAGTTGTGTAGTGTGCAATGGCCTTCAGGTATCTCAATGCTAGTTTGAGAAGTGACTTTTGATTTGTCCATGTTGGCAGTACACAACACAGAGTCTGCAATATCAGAGACTACATGACCTAGTGAATTAAATAGGCGGGTTTAGTAATACTTAAAGATGCAAATTTTATGCATACTCTATACGCAAATATTGTCTAAAGCCTTGTCCAAGGCTTGCCTGACATACATTGTAGCAACACTTAAAGTAGGCGAACTGGCTTCCAATTATTCCAGGGAAAAAATTTAGGTTGATGTCATTGTTCTCGTCACCGCCCGCATCAAATTTTACGCCTGCCCAAAAAAGTTCAACACTCAACACTGACGAAATCCCGGCATAAAATTTCCCCTATTCAAAAAGGCGCGTAAAAAATATCCTTTTTCAATTTGCTGCAGCAACCCGTCAAGTTCTGTGGGCCCGGCTGATCTGGGGAAGTACATGATCGTTAATTGGTCGTTTTTATAAAAACAATGATCTCCATCGTCTGATTGGTTGACTGATCTGGCGATGTTCGCCACTGCGCTCTTGGCGAGACTTTTTGCTTGAAATGCTGTTGTGTCGTCGACGTTGACCGAGCGCTTTTTATTTTTGTGTGCTGATGTGATTTGACGCTGTGCTGATAAGCTGATCAGTGATACACCGCGTCGACTTCCATTTTTTTAAAAATCTTACCCCGCATTTTGTTGCTTCCTGACGTCGTATATTAGGCCCAGAAAATATTACAAGCAATTTCACAAAAATAATTTTTAGTGATGCGATTTGAACCAACAAGATTTTTTTTCTTGTGATATTAGTTGGAAAGCATGAATGCTGAAGAAAATCCCATACTATCCAAATAAGCCACATGAGAACATGAGATCAATGTCAGATGAAAGATGAAAGTTGATCAAAATCTGAAATGTGCCAGACGAGAACCATGACATCAACTTTCATCAGCCTCAAGGAATCATTCCCAACACTTTTCTGTATTTGTGAAAAAGTTGATGTACAAATCATCTTTTGGGAAGCTATCATAATAATAATAATAATAATAATAATTACATTTATAAGGCGCTTTATACAGGTGTTTCAAAGCGCACAGGTGGTCTGTCTAATCATAATACCGGTAAAAAAAAAANTAATGAATATCACATAAACTATCTTATGTTGGCAAAAATAGTGAATAAGTTTGAATCTATTAGTAAACTGGTCCATTGAGCTCCCTCAGCTATAATACAGTAAATGTAATCTCTGACTGCAGACTCTGGATCGTATAGTCGTATACTGTATGTATGAACGTTGTGGGAAACCAAGGCCTCAATAGTAGATTTTTGAAATTCCTGGATGGTGGCTTATGGACGGTTCAAAACGAGTGCGTATCTGATTTAGGCTATGAATGACAAGTGTGCATTATTAATTCCACATATTATTAATTTCACATTAATTCCGCACCCATTTAATACGCATTTGTGAAGACACCCTATACCTATTTAAAAAATCCACTGTCTTGGCTTGATTTCCCACTTGACTATCCTAATAAATTATTGCTTTTTGCTGTAATATAGAATATGACATTTCTCTTCTCTGCCTAAAATTATGTGAACCCATACCAAAATGCACGTGATTCTTTCAAGACCTAGAAGTTTTTTACAGGAAAACAACATGATGTGACTGTTGCATTTTATATGGCACTACTTATAAGTATCACAACTGAATGGACGTTGAAATGCTGATGGTCTAAAAATAAATCTACATAATTTTGGAAAGAGCCTGAAGAAAGGTGTGTGAACCCCATGCTAAAATTCACAACGAATGTGTGGGATCATCCATTAAATTAGAAATAAAGGCAGTCTATGCTCTGTATTTTGATGTATACTACTGTATAAGCTGAAATTTTCGCAATGGTTTTATTTTTACTAATTTTGCGGGTTTGTCTTCTAAAAAATGTCCACTTTGTATGATGCTCATTCATTTGTGTACAAACACTTTCAAAAACTTGAAAATAACAACATGCCAATTTGTTAAACTGGTCTGAAATCACGAAAATATCTGTACGTTAAAATATTGGCTTATACAGTAATTACTAAATGAGTTTCCAGAATATTTCCCTAATATCTGCATGGCAATTGCACAGGCTCTTCTGACAATTCTGTTGTTTTATTTTTACACCATTTTAGACCATTATTTTTAGGCACTTCATTGTCAATTCAGTACTGAAAAATAGTACCATATGTAATGCAAATGTTACATCATTTTGTTTTTAGTTTAAAACTTCTAGAACCTGACACAGATCACAAATATCTGCAGTTTTGGTAGGGGTTTACATACTTTTATGCACAACTATATCTAACTTCAGTAAGGCCTATATGTTTATTTTCTTCTTACTGCAGCATGTCACCCATTACCGATGTGGAACTGCATGAACTTGCAGAGAAGGTTTCGCATGAATACTATTTCAAGCTGGGGCTTTCTCTTGGCCTCACTGATGTAAATCTCAGAAACATCCAAAAAGACAATCCACGCACAGAGGATGCCATGTACAAAGTCTTGTGTCAATGGAGGAAGAACACCAAGGAATCTGAAAGCAGAAAATTACTCCGGCAAGCTCTTTGCAAGTCCAAGCTTCTGCAGCTTGCAAAAGATGTAGCAGAGAATGGTAAGCATGAAATGAGGAGGCGCTGTGGTGTAGTGGTTCTGATTCTCGTCTTTCAACCAGAGAGTTGTAGGTTCGAATCCGACCCATGGCGTTAATTTTTTTTGCAGCAAGAAACATCCACATTGTGCTGCAAACAACCCAGGTGCGGTGAATGGGTACCTGGCAGGAATATTCATTCCTTGAAATGCCAAGTGCGCTGGTGTACCTTCAGGCTAAAGCCAGGGTATTAATAATGCAAAGCTCCTTGGGCACTCAGCAGAGTGAATATGTGCGCTCTATAAATTCCATCTATAATCATTATTATTATTATTATTATATTGAAAACATTCTCCTTTATTCTCACACCATACACATAGGTTGTTTGTGTAGTTTAATAGGAAACTTTACCCATTAATGTGCTGTAAGTAAATTGATAAATATAAGATGAACAAACTGAAAATATAAAAAATCCAAAAATCAGATCAAAAGTTATGAATTTTCATTTCCACCCGTGATGGGTATCCTTGAATTGGCAAATACACACACACATACATGTATGTGCAAGTCAGGAGTTCATCAGGAGTATTTCGCTCCTGTAGATGATAGTGGTAATAATTTTTCCAATATTCTTTGTTGGGTCTTTACTGATTCAGTATTTAATGAGGAACATTTAGTAATATTCACTTGTTGCAAAAGTTTCTTGTTGCTTTCTTTGGCTGCAGGGACCAAAGGTGCTAAGACGTCCGTATTACAGGAGGCAACAGAGGAAATGATTGATCAATGCAGGGAAGACTTAATGAAAGAATTTGCAATTATATTCTGTCAGGTACAGACTAAACCTCTCGACAATGATTCTTTGTTAGAACTCATTAGCATCTATACCAATCTGATCCTTTTGGGGGAGAACACCCAATCAAAGACACCGCAGCCGCTGGAGTATAAAAATCTTCTGGATACCGAGATCAATGGTGTGCCGCTACACCATGTTTTGGTGCAAGGGGAGGCAGGAGTGGGTAAGACAACTTTCCTGGCGAAAATCATCAATGATTGGATCCAAGGGACACACTTTGGAGGGTTCAGACTCGTCATACCTGTGGTGTTGAGACAAGTGGATGATGAGAAATCAATCGGGGAGGTTGTGAAGTCGTATCTTCCTGATGATAACGATGCGACAGCGGAACAGCTGGATGAGTACATCAGAAAGCATCAGGAGGAGGTGCTTATTCTCCTGGATGGCTATGATGAAATTGGTGATGATGCATCAGCAGAGCAGCGCTTTGATCACTTCCTCAAGATTCTCAAATGTGAGAAATTGAAGAAATGCTATGTTATCGTCACTTCCAGACCTTGGAAGGGGAATTGCATACGGGGCAATACGGAGCTGCGCAAACGCTATGCCTTTGTTGAGATCAAAGGTTTCACGCAGGAGAATGTCAAGGAGTTTGTCTTCCGCTTCTTCGGTGATGATAAGAAATCCGCCGAGAGCCTTGTGAAGTTCATGGAGAAGGGCAGCTTGGTTGCTGAGAATATGTCGCCATTCCCGATCTTCTGCGCCATGCTTTGCCACCTGTGGAAAGAAGAAAAAAGGAGGAAAGTGGTTCAACGATTACAGACATTTTCTCAGCTGTTCCAGGAAATTATGGAATTCATGAAGGATTCCTACTTTCAAAAGCTTTGCAGGGATCTACGAAGTAGGTCATCCTATGAGGATGCCGAAGCAGTCATCAAGAAAAGCCTCCTTCAGTTAGCCAAAGTGGCATTTGGTGGACTCCTGCAGAACAATCTCGTGTTTTCTGAAGACATCTTCAGCAGTAATGCCCTCCAAGTCGGGTACAACTTAGGAATCCTATCGAAGGATAAGAAGCAGCCCAGTAGATCAGAAAGGAAGAAACTGTGCATGATTGGCAAAGTGTGTTTCCCACACAAGCTATTCCAAGAATTCCTAGCTGGGCTTCACCTTGCTGGGCAGGAAGAAACAGATGCAGGAAACTACCAGAGGCTTCTCAAGAAGGTCCTTAACAGGGATAGTCAGGAGATGAAGTTCTTGCTCTTCTTCGCTGCTGCCAAGAAGAAAGAAGTGGCCCTTGACATCACGTCAGATCTGATCAGGAAGCTAGAACCTACGTCAGTGAGATCCACGACAGGTGTGGAGGCAGCTGCTCACAAGTTGATTGTTGATATTGCGTTTGAAGGTTTCAACGAAGATGTAGCGAGGGAGGTGGAGGAAAGGTTCCGCTCACTGTCAAGGATGACTGAGCTTGAAGTTGATGACTCGATGTCAGCGCACACCGTTGCAGGGTACTTCTATGTTTTCAGGAAGCTTGTAAGTGGTCAGTTGTTTTTCTTTGCAATGCAAGATTCTTTTGGCGTAAAATTAGAGCATCTATCTATATAATCATTCAAGAATTTTATTGTTGTATTATGGAGAGGATATGAGAACTCAAAAGCAGATTTCAAATTTGATTTCGAAAGATGTTGTAGATTTGATTTTAATTGCAGGAATCAATGCTTATCATACTTATCTACTCCAGAATGTCTGATAAAGGGCACTGTATGATTGTTTATTTGCTCCAGATTTTGTCAATCAACTTTCTGAAATTATTGGAGATTGTTGGAATTATAGGAGATATGAATACTTTTTAGTTTGTTCAACATCTCTACAAGGAAAATATATCCTAATTTTTTATGAATGAGAGATTTTGGTTAAACTTGTAAGTCAAATCTTGACTTCTCATCAAATGCCAATCGGCCTTGATTCGATGGAGAAATCAATTAAATTCTTGAAGAGGCAACTTTTTGTTTTGCATTTGTGATACCACTGAATATCTTTGGGGGAATTTTGCTCATTCAAGGGACTACTTTATTTCATGCAAACCAACCCATTGCATGTATATAATGTTAACAGTGCTGTCAAATGTTTGATTAGTTAAATCCCTGGTAAAAGATGGCTTGATTTATTCAATGCAGCATTGCTCTGAAAATTTGTTTACAGTTGTGAATCTTCTAGTTTGGCAGCAGACTGTAAATTATTTTTCTACATAAATTGAAGGAATTTTATTGGGGCGATTCTGAACAAAAAATTCACCAAAGAATTAAGTTTGAAAATTTTTCAGGATGATTTAGGCTGTCATGAGGACTGAATAGACCATTTTCATAATGTATTCAAATTTATTCACATTTGCCCCAAGATGAACTGTGTATTCAGCAGTAAAAAATAATGAGAGTCCAATAGTCAGAATGCTACTTGCATACATTAACATTACGAAGTTGTACAAACATTGTAGCTTGACCAACCTAACAACAACCACTGCAATTTCCACATTCCTGCTCTTGAAATACGATTATATTATATCATTCTGAACAAATAATAATGAACGTTTTTTATATAGCGCTTATCACTCGCACGGGGCAAGTCCCTAAGCGCGTGGAAAGAAGGATGAATAGAGATATAGAAATACTAATATTTTCGCCCAAATAGTTTGTCATTGTGTGTTTGACAAAGAAGTGTGCATAAAATATGAATATATTATGAAAGTGGTCCATTTCCCATCACCCCCATGTATTTCCTATGCTGCCTTGATTGATTTTTCCTATCTTTTTTTCTTTAGGAAAGTGTTGTGTTCAAGGAGCGAGTATACGGCTACACCCTGTCTAGCGATCTCGCTGACAAGATCTGCACGCTGTCTTCACTCAGGAGAGTTGTCCTCAGGAAAGCTACATTCAGAGATGTCTTCTATGAGGACTTTGCTAGGGAGGCAGCTGAATCCCGAGTAATGATCAAATTGGTATTGATAGGATAGTGAAAATCCAATTACCGGACAGCATGATAATACCGGACGCGTATTGAAATCGCACACCCACAGTAAAATGCATGCCTGTTGAAGCGCAGCAAATATGGAGTGTTTGGAATGATGATGAGATCTGAAAAAAAAATCAGATTATTTTCTTGATTGTAAATAGCTGAAATAGGTTGACAAAGTTATTGATTGTGAAATTTTTATGTGTCCGGGAACTGGATTTACCAGTATACTTGCAGTTTAGGCCAAGACAAAGTCTGTTGTTTTTCCATTGCTATTTAGAATTAAATGATGTATGTCAGTTGCAAAAAGTCTTCTTTTTTAATCTATATCTTTAGGTTTTATTACATTTTGTTTTTTAAATCAAAATTTTAGGAGGCAAAGGAAATGCAATGCCATTTTCAATGTGACTTTTCAAGCTGTATTACACATATGTATGTTTATCTATGAATTTCCTTTGATTTTTTTTGTGAACGAAAATGAAGTAATACAAGAGAGAATATGTACGTGTCAGCAATCTTCAGAGGATCAATTAGTGAGGGACAAACAATCTCTTTTTTTTGCCTTTTACAGTTCACAAATGCACTTTAAAGGGGAATTTCACCCAGACATTGATGTGCTCTCAGTGGTTGGAGAAAAACACAATGATCAAACTGAGAAAATTTGAGCAAAATCCGACAATCCAATCAGAAGTTGTGAATTTTCAAAGTTTTTATTTAAACACCTCATGGGCTCCTTAAATTGGCAACGTACAGGCACAAAATATTGCTGCCATCATGGAGAACTCTCCATTCACTTTTTACACAGAATTTTGCATTTTCTTCTTTTTCTAGAAAAGTAGACAATAAATGAACAAAAATTCTTTTCAAAATGCATGCAGAATGAAAATGTCCATCATACTTGAAGAGAAAAGTACAATTTTGTTAGCGTCTGGGTGTAATTCACCTTTAAAGAGAACTTGTAATGCCTTCTTTTTTAGAATATAGGCCTAATTTTAACCCATAATCCAACATGCAAGCATTTCTACGAATAATTCCTGCCAAGTAATCATTTCCATGACCTGTGTTGAGTGTAGCGTAATTTGGATGAATTTCTTTCAACCTATGATCTCATTGAAAAAGCACAATTCTTAATCATTTGGTATCATGATTAGATGCTTAGTTTCCTTGTGTCAATGGATAACACTTATTTTTACCTGATTGACTCACTGTACATCTGCAGTCTATTTATATTTTTTCTGTAGCTCGGAGGCCCTTTGAAGATCTCCAAGCCTGATAAATTTACTTCAACGCGTCTTGATTATACCTTTGGAAGTAATGTTGGCAAACAATGTTGATACTCATGTCTGTACGAGCAATATATAAACATCAATATTATTATTATTATTATAATTATTATTATGATTCCACTGCAGGTCACATCTTTCACATTGGATGGTATGCGTATAGAATCCCAGACTTCATCATCCTACTTGGCTGAGGGACTGTGTGCCATGCCTGACCTGGCATCCCTGACCCTGTATAATGCTTCATTAGGTGCAAAGTTCTATGAGACCCTGGCTGGCATGGCTCTTTATTCTCAGGTAATTCTGTTCTTGTGATGATCTTCAGCAATATGGTATTTTTTATTTCAGTCAACTGTGACGAAGGGCACGTCGTCCGGAAGTAGTACGTCATAGTTTTACCCGTCTGCTCATTGTTACGTCACAGGTAGTTGCACACGGAACAATGAGAAGACGCGTAAAACTATCAAAATCGAAATCGAAACCTCCGTATTTTAAGATTTGTTTTATTTGAATGGATTATATACTTGTTATTTGTAAGACAAACCCTCTCACCCCTGGGAATAGTGAGTCCTTGGTCAAACGTGCGTCTGATTTTGCTATGACAAGATGCACCCAAGATGCACATGTGCTTCTCATAGTGACTGATCATTAGAGGACGCTATGGATAGCCATGTTAATTTAAAATTGATGGATGATGCACCATTTGGGGATTTTTACTGACCTGGCGTACGTACAGCTTTTGTTATTTGTCTTTGTTATAATGTGGTAAACGTCCCAACCATAACACACTCTTTCCGGGCATGATAGGGTTGATCTTACAAAATTAAGAACGATGAAAATAATAATTATAAAGGGAATTAAAATGTTAATTATAATGATAATGATAATGATGAGAATTATGATAATAATGATAATGATGATGAAAATGATTATGCAAAGAATCATAATAATAATGATAATAATGATTATTATTCGGCAAAAAAGGAAAAAAATTGTTTTGATGCCCTCCACCGACCTACCCTCCAAAATGGCCTGTCCTGAACATTTTTTTTTGTTGCTTTTCACTAGAATTGTAAAATCACACTAAAAGTATTAAAAAATATGCGAAACATGACCTGAAAAGACAATTTTCAGATGCTCTATCACTTTGGCTTTTCATCCCATTTTAAGTCTTACTTTCCTCATGAATTGTGTAAATTGGGTGACCC
>BQKZ01002831.1:53025-65420 GCA_036244855.1 Temnopleurus reevesii | reverse complement strand
TTTAAACCTTTTTAAATGAAATTGCTCTGGCGATAATTTGCTCGTATGATAAATCTTCACTGTTAATCAAACTTCAAATTTGATTTGAATGAAACTGCTTCAATGCTATTATAAAGGCTTTTCACATGGTATAATAAAAACATTTGGAGATTGTTGATGTATACAATTGACTTTTAATATACATATGCTAGAGATTTTATACTATCAAATGATATGGGAATTCATAGGTTATGCTCATCAACCATTTATTAGCGAAGAAATGGGTTTTCCAAACGGCTTTGAACAGCTTTCAGCAGTTTAATTTAAGACTGATTTTAAATTTCAATCAAATATCAAAGATATTTGGCATGGTTTAAAAAAAAATCTAAATCTGTAAAAACAATATTTTCAATCGCGGGTTGAGGTTGAATTTACTATATACTCAAAATAAATTATTGCAGAATAATGTGGTTATGAATCACATTATAGAGAGCGACAAGAAAGATTTCCTCGATTTTCTTGACGAGAAAAGAGTGAATCATTCAAAAAGTAGAGAATTCCCGTAAATTCCAAGATTTCATATCACAAGCGAACACCACGAAAACCTCACAAAACAGATGCACAAGTAAGGTTTAAACTATAGAGTTTTGTTCAAAATCAACTGCAAATCAACTGCAACTTTGCAAATTGTAACGCGCATTTTCATTCGCGCACGGTATGCGAATTTAGCAAGACGCGCATGAAACAATTATTTTGATTGGTACGTACCGATCAATTGCAACTTTTGAACAACACCCCATTAGACCCTAAAAACTACAACAGAAATACGGAAGCCTACGCGTACAGCACCAAGTTTGTTCAAGTCGCCTTCTTGCCTATCCGACCAAAATATGGCTCCCTGGCAAGTTGATCGAATATCACTGCCTATCGCGCAGCACGTATAAGCTTCGGTAAGACTATCTAAGGGGGTGTTGTTCAAAGGTTGTAACTGATCGCAAGTTGCAGTTGATCGGACCGCGCCAATCAAAATCTGTATCTCATGCGCGTCTTGTTAAATGCGCAAACCGTGCGCGAATGAAAAATGCACATTACAATTTGCAAAGTTGCAGTTGATTTGCAGTTGATTTTGAGCAACACCCCATTAGTTTCAAACTCAAGGTTTCGGCTCTACGTGTGAACCTTATGGCCGAATCCCACCTTTGCGGTTTTTTATCCTGGGCTGCGTCGATCCAGCGTTTTTTTAAGTTAAAAAACGCTCCCATGACGCACGAATACGCAGGTCATACCGGTGACTGACTTTCGGCGTACGTTCCTTGGGCTCAAGCCGATCGTCAGTCCACCGTCTGATCAGCATATACTACGGAGCTTAAGAGAAGAAGACGGAAGGGCCAATCAGGTTGTTATTTCCCACGCGCGGGAAAATCTAGCGGGCCGCTCAAGGTTGAGAACGCCCGCTAGGTTTCCCCGCGCTTGAGAAATAACGTCCTGATCGGTCCTTCCGTCTTCTTTGCTTAAGCTCAGTAATGTGTGCTGGGAAACTCTCGGTCGACGCAGGCTAAAAACGCAAACGGCCTTTATAAAGCCCCGGTCACATAGGACCCCGGAAGCAACACGATTCACCCCGACTCGTTGTTCTGAACCTGAGTTAACCGTGAATTAACAAAGAGTCGGGGTGAATCGTGTTGCTTCCGGGGCTCTATGTGACCGGGGCTTTACTGCTGATGTACCAACCGAAAGCATCGCACGTACCGAATTTTGCTTTCAAATCACTGTCCCGTTTTGGGGTAAACAATGAATAAACTAATTAAACTAAAAGCAAATTCATCACCATGCTGTGGATTGACACAATTGTCCTAGTTCTCTACACTGTGAGCAGAAGAGACCAAAGAATTGGACAAAGTAAACATCTTGCTTGTTATTGGTCAGCGCGCTCCTCCGCGCAAAGGATGTGTAACAATTGGCCAATCACAGGGGAGATACTAATAGCGCGTAAAAACCGTGCTGTGATGCCGTTCCCTGTTTGGTGTGCCGGGGCCTTTATTCTGTGGAGAAACGTCGAACGTGTGTCAAACATGTTCACTCAATCAGTAAAGAAACTACTTTCTTTGGTCTAAAATTGTGAGCAGAAGGGACAAACGATTGGGACAAAGTAAACAACCTCATTCAAGCTTTCACAATAGCTAGATACACACAAAAGAGGCAGTTTCACTGTTTGTTCACCAACACTTGTTTGACATTTCCCCACAAAATAATATGGGAAACCATTTCCTTTGTCTGCTTTTTGCTATTGCGAATGCTTCAATGGTAGTTGAATATTTGTCCCGGTCCTTTTTATTCCTTCTGCTCACAGTGATATTGAGGGAATAGGCGGGTTTACTTATATTATATTCAAATTTATGTGCGCTAAACGTAGTTACGTGGTATTCCAAAGACTGGTTGATAACAATAAGACTACAATACTTGGATTCCAGTTTGCATACATTACTTGTTGCTATGTCGGGCAAGCCTCGGGCAAGCTTTGGGGTTGTCAAGAACAACCTTTGTGTTAGAGGTATGCATAAAATTTGCATCTATTAGTAAACCAGCCTATTGTTGAAAGGCTTATCAAACACTTATTCATTCTTCACGGTGCAGTGGTTTCAAATATTTAGGGCACAGTCACGGATGGGTTATATCAAATAAATTTTCCGTGAGCGATATAATAAAACGCATCAAATCACTAATTTCATGTATAAGATATTTATTGAATTTTGAGATTGTGAATCGAACTCATCGCTTCCGCATGATTCATATTAAAAAATGATGGCAATTTGAGGATAATTTTTCCTCCCGGTGCATTTGATATATGTCAAGTTATAGAGATCTAGAATGTTGTGAAAATAAATTGGAACCGAATTAAGCTGCAAATGAACTAGCACGGTGAAATAAACATGATTGCAATATGCAGGGGTCATCGAAGGTCTTGAAAAGTGGAGGAGAGTGGAATGAGATTTAAACGTTTCATGAAAATATGTTTCAAACCATGAATCCTATGATGATGGATAGAGCACGAATCGTTCATCAATATTCATGTAGCTGACTGTGTAAAAAGAATAACAATAACGATCCAAACGCGTTTCGTCCCTGTGAGCGAACGAGGTCGCTACATGCAGGGCAGATCAAACTGTCAAAATAGAGATCTATGCGCAGAAGATAAGAAAATGTCTTGAGTCATCGGGACACAATGTGCAGTTGTGGTCTGTAATTACATGTAGCAATATTCAAGATACATAGTACTAGTAGTATAATCAGATTAAAGTAAATTTTCTATGAATTATTAGGGATCTAAAACCCCGATCTCCAACGTCCTCATAATATTCCCTGATAAACACACTTTGGGGTCATTAAGATCATGATATTTTACTGGCAATTCAATGAGTTATGGGTGGGAGAAAGAGAGTTAATACGCAATTTACATGAAAAGCATCTGCTTCATCAGTTTGCTGGCCTCGTCCTGCATGTATGTGCTTTTGACATTCTGCTGCAATGCACAGCATCGTAAAAAAATAAACGAAGGAAAATCACTCGTTTGTAATTAATTTAGACTAATTATATAGGCCTACAGCCTTCATTAATAAAAACGGCTATAAAGTTCTCAATAAGCAGATAGGACATAATAAATGGGAAGGCAGAGGATCGTCATAGATCTGAGAAAACAATTACTTTTCAAGTTTCAGAGTTGGTATGTCAATGAACTTCCAGAGAGTTCTACGAGTCGTGTAGATTGAATTTATTTGTTTGATTTTTATCATCAAGGAGTTCGTAAAATTGCACCCGCCATTTCAAATGAAACCCAAAGCGACATTTTCACCTCCAACTGAAATGCACAAACATGTAATAAGAAGCCAGTTCCCTCTCAGTTAATCTTGAACTTTACATCTTTAGATACAGTAACAGCGAGAGAATCAAATTACTTTTTGCACAGCCGTAGCGTGGAATCATCTATAAATTCCTTTTCATGAGAAACAAAATCCAACCGAGTCACTTATTTTACAGGTTCCACACCGCGTAAGATCACCAGGGCGGTGTTTCACCAAGTGACCAAAGACTTTAAGAACGACTTTACGCACGACTGGTATCAGTTCTTGTCCTAAATGACCGAGCTTCTTACGTAATGTACACCCGTCTTTCTTAAAGCCCATGTACAGTTTTGGTAAAAGCGAATATTTTTATTTCCAAATTTTGTCTTCAAATCTATATAAAATGAAGCATGATATCATGAACATGCTGGACAAAAGATTGTGCGAAAAATGAACAAGTTTTGGAAAAGTTATAGCCTAAAATGTGCAAAATATTTCAGCGTCGTGTCCCCCGACGTTAATTCAATATTTTTTTTCTTGATAAAGGACAACTTCTCATGCACAGAATTGAATGAAAATTTCAGAATTTATTCTTTGTGTATTCCTTTTTATCATGCTTTAATCAAATCTTGGAAATTACTTTGTATATGCCCAATAAGAAGCAAAATATTGGTATAACCAAGAGAGGGCGCTAAATACGATTTAACGGTCAAATTCAAATTTTCAAAAGAACTAGCTCGTAGAAAAAATATGCTATGGTCTTAAGAGGTGTATAAAAATTACATGTCATGGTAAATATCCCTAAAATTCACATTTCTTAATCTTTACCAAAACTATACTTGGGCTTTAACGTCGTGCGTGACTGTATGAATGTTTTGGCGAAACAACGAGGATGGGAAGGTGCAAGGTAAACATACCGCAATGGGGGTACACTGTTAGTTCTGCAGAGTGTGAGTGTGCGCAGGGGAGTCAGATTACGCCTCATTTTCTGAGCTGCAATACAATGTTAAACCATGCATCGAAATGGACCTTGCAGTGGTGAGTGACGTGGCTCTTGCATGTGCTAGACATTGAGAAATGGTTGGCTAAACGAATGAACGAATAAGAGAATAGAAGAGTTAAGGAGTAAAGGAATAAATATAAATAGACAAACAAATTAACGAATAAAATAATAAATCAATACATTAATAAATCATTGAATGATTGTAAACTCTTTCCCAGACTCAAAATGTAGGACTTCTTTGGTTGGCAGAGATTGGCCTGAATTTAGGGCGTTATGTGGCATTAAACACCTACCTGCCTACAGGCTGATTCCACCCTGCTGCCAAACTGAATTATCTTAAATTTGAATTACGAACTATAAATTAATCCTTTGTTTAATCAATCAAAATGTACATTGGAGATTGAAAAAAAATAGTTTATGCATGAGATTTAAACCGGAATAAGACATAATAATCACAATTTTGTTTTTGTAGTTTGAGAGCAGAATGGGAGCAGTCTGTTGATCTTACTATATTTTCGAGAGAAACATTCGATTCGAAGATGTGGAGTGGGGAACATGATGCAAATAAAAGTTTCAAAGTTCTTGAGTGTCTAGCCAATTGGGGGAAATACGGAGCTTAAGCAAAGAAGATGAAAGGATCAGGACGTTATTTCTCCAGCGTGGGGAAATCTAGCGCATGTTCTCAACCTTATCGGCCCGCTAGATTTTCCCGCGCTTGAGAAATAACGTCCTGATCGGCCCTTCCGTCTTCGTTGTTTAAGCTCCGTAATATAGATGTCATGACGGAAGACCCTCTCCCAACCTCAAATGTAAAACCACTTGAATTATTCATTGTTTACTTCTGTTGAGGAATCGAGATATTGTGTAGGGAACCGGGTGGTATTTCACCAAATCGTTCTTGAAGTTACGCACGACTTTAAGAAAGACTAAAGTACGTTTAACGAGTCTAATGAGGTGTTGTTCAAAATCAACTGCAAGTCAACTCCAACTCTGCAAATTTTAACGCGCATTTTCATTCGCATACAGTATGCACACTTAATAACAAGACACGCATGAAACAATGATATTGATTGGCACGTTCCGATCAACAGCAACTAGCGATCAATTGCAAGTTTTGAACAACACCCCCTTAGAGTCTTTCGTAACTTGGTGAAACACTGTCCCGGACAGAAAACCTTCTCCCAGCCTCAAATGGATGAGTACAAGGGTTTCGAGTGGCTGGCCTTGAACATGTTGAATGAAGGGCCGATTGCATGAAGTGGTCTTAGCTATCTTCTTCTCGTAAATACGTCTTAACTTCTTGTGCAATCCTCTAAACATAGATGTCTCAACGTCTGTGTCCTAGTTAAAAGGGTGGGATGGGACGTCAAGACGTCTTAAGGACGACTCACACCTTTGCATTTCTAGCCTGCGTCGGCCCAGCTAGCGCGGCGTTTGTTTTTGTTGGTCCCCAAGCTCCCAGGGCGCAAAATATACGCTGGCCAGACAGTGGACTGACGCTCGGCTTGAGCTCAAGGGGCGTACACCAAACGTCATTCCACCGTATGACATGTGTCTTTGTGCGTCCGGGAGCGTTTTTTAATTTAAAAGGAACGCTGGGCCGACGTAGGCTAAAAATGCAAAGGTGTGAGTCGGCCTTAAGCAAGGAAAGGATAGCAAAGACCATTCGGTGCAATTGACCCCAGGATGCTTTTACGAAAAACATTCGATTATTATCAAAATGTGATGTGTGTGAACAGGATGGAGATAAACGTCCCGGCTCACAGGCTCTTGGAATTTTAGCGACACTGAGCTTGAATTTTAATGTTTCTTAATCTCTCTTCAGGGGAAACATTTGATGTAGATATGTCATATGCGACAAGTAATGGGGGAAAACATTCCGAGCTTCAAAATATATGACCTCTTGGGGTAATAACGATTGGCTTGAATTGAAAGTGTTTTTTTTTCTTATTTGCCTTTCATCATGTTCATGAGAAACATTCGAGGAAGCCAGATACTCTGTTTGGTTTATGATGGAAGTCCCTTTCCAAAAATCAAATGAACTTTGGTATTAGACATGAGAAACTATTAGAAAATATCGACAATTCAACCATAATGTGCTGCACTCTACCCATGGAATGTGTCATATTAGAATTGAGCGCCATGCTGCGCGCCCTGCTGAAATACTCCCAAGGGAGTAGAGATGTAGAGATGTGATGTTAGACACAAGCCATGACGGACGACTTTTTCACATTAACATCAAATTTATGAACTTTTTGAATCATTTGTCGTTCACTCTTCCTGGGAAGAATCAATAATTGTGTGGGGAACCGGACAGAAAAAACCCCCTCCCAGCCTCAAAATGCATGGGTTCTTGGGATCAGAGTAGTTTTCTTGAATTTAGAGTGCTTTTATGAGAGACATTCGATGGCAAGATGTGATTTGGGGCACATGATCGAAATAATCCTAGCAGGCCTCAGGGCTCATGGGTTTTAAGCGATTGACTTATATACGTTTAGAATGCATTTGATGTAAACATCATATGCCTCATGTAACTGGGAAAAACTTTCCGTGTTTCAAAATGTATGACCTCTTGGATTTGCAGTGATTTAGAGTGTTTCTTATTTTATTTGTTGTTCATGAGAAAATTTTGAGGCGTAAAAATGCACTGGTGAGCAAATGAGTTTCCCAACACCAAAATGAACTCATTATTAAACGTTATGAATTAAATTCATCCACCATATACTGCACAATACCCATGGGGAACGGTTGGAAGTGATCATATTATGTATTGTTAATTTACCATTACAGCACCTTAATTTGGAATGGTCTACTGGAATACTCCTGTAAGGAGTGGAAAATATGCATACAATATTGATGTAGACATGTGATGTTGGAAGTAGGTCATGATGGACGACTTTTTCACATCAATGAACTTCTAAATCATGTGTTGTTCACTTTTCAAGAAACAATTCAAAGTCGAGGTGTGTTTTTGGGAACATGAGGGATATAAACCCCGAACCTCAAACATGTCAAATCTCTTGGGTTTTAAGCGATGCTGAACTTGAATTTAGAGTGTATCATTCTCTCTCCAGGGGAAACACTTGTGTCGAGATGTGATGTGGGGTACATATGGGGGAGAGGGGAAAATGTTTTATTATCCTAAAAATTTACGAGGTCTTGGGTTGACAATGATAGGTTTGAATTCAAAGTGTATCTAATTTGCCTTTCATGAGAACATTTTGAGAAAGAGAGATGAGACACTTTCCCAATCTCAAATATTGTTATTTTAAATTTTAGAATTCAGCCACAATTTGCTCTCTCCCCATGTGTAATTAGGGTTTGGTTCGAAGTAACCATCATTATTGACAAGTTTAGCATTGAGTGCATTAATCGGAACGCTCTGCTAGAATACTCCTAACGGAGTTGAAAATATGCATACAATTTCGTTGTTGAGATGTGATGTTGGGAACATAACAGTATACACTTTCCCAACCTAAAATTAATTCATTCATAGACATGAAAAATTATTGAAAATATCATAGATTCATCCACAAAGTGCTGCACTCTACCCATGTGTGATATGGGAACTGTTTGAAGTGACCCTATTGTTAAATTTATAATTGAGCGCATTGGAACGCCCTGCTGGAATACTTCTAAGAGGGTCGAAAATCCTTATACAATCATGACAATTTCGATCTAGATATATGATGTTGGGAACATAACAGAAGACACTTTCCCAACCTCAAATAAATTCAATATTAGTCATGAGAAATTATTAGAAAATATCAGAAATTCATCCACAATGTGCTGCACTTGCATCATGTATGATTGGAAAGCGGTTTGAAGTGACCATTTTCTCCCATATTGTCAATTTAGCATTGAGAAAATATCCATAAAATATTGATCTAGACATATGATATTGGGCGTAAATCACGACGGACGACCTTTTCACATTAACATCAGATTCATAAACTTCTAAATCATGTGTTGTTCAAGAAACAGTCAAAATCGAGGTGTGTTTATCGTGGGGAACATGATGGAAATAAAACCCTAACCTCAAATCTCTTGAGTTTTAAGCGATGCTCTATTCGAATTTAAAGTGTTTTTCATTCCCTCTTCATAAAAACATTTTTGTCGAGATGTGATGTGAGGAGCATGTGGGAGAGGGGGAAATCCTATTCCTATCCTCAAAATTTACTACGTCTTGGGTTGGCAATGATGGGCTTGAATTTAAACTGTTTCTTATTTGTCTTCCATGAGAAACATCAAAAGAATGGAGGTGCCTTGCTGAGCATAATACAGACGAAACTTTCCCAACCTCAAATAAATTCAATATTAGTCATGAGAAATTATTAAAAATATCATAAATTCATCCACAATGTGCTGCAATCGCCCCATGCATGATGAGGGGCCGGTTTGAAGTGACCATATTACTAAATTTAGCATTTAGTGCATTGGAACGCCCTGCTGGAATACTCCTAATGGAGTTAAATGTGCATACAGTTTTGATGTTGAGATGTGATATTGGGAACATGACAGAAGACACTTTCCCAACCTAAAATAAATTCAATATTAAACGTGTAAAATTATTGAAAATAAATCATAAATTCATCCACATTGTGTTGCAATCTATCCATGTGTGATTGGGGACTGGTTTGAAGTGACCATATTACTAAATTTAGCATTTAGTGCATTGGAACGCCCTGCTGGACACATGCTGGAATGAAGTTAAAAATGTGCATACAATTTCGATGTTGAGATGTGATGTTTGGGAACATGACAGTGAACACTTTCCTAGCCTCAAATGAACTCATTATCAGACATTAGACATTATTAAGAAAATATTAGAAATTCAGCCACAATTTGCTCTCTCTCCCCATGTGTGATAGGGGTTCGGTTCGAAGTAACCATAATTATTGACAAGTTTAGCATTGAGTGCATTAATCGGAACGCCCTACTTAAATACTCCTAACGGAGTTGAAAATATGCATACAATTTCGGTGTTGAGATGTGATGTTGGGAACATGACAGTATACACTTTCCCAACCTAAAATGAATTCATTCATATACATGAAAAATATTGAAAATATCATAAATGCATCCACAATGTGCTACAATCTACCCATGTATGATTGGGAATCGGTTCAAAGTGACCATATTGCTAAATTTAGCATTCAGTGCATTGGAACGCCCTGCTGGAATATTCCTAATGGAGTTAAATGTGCATATAATTTCGATGTAGATATGTAGCATTAGACGCGTGACGAAAAACCCTTTTCCACCAACCTCAAATGTATAAACTCTTTACTATGAATCATTCATTATTCCCATTTAATTACAAACATAATTCATGATGGATCAAGATATCCAGTCTGGAACCGGACAAAGAAAAAACCTTTCCTAGGTCTCAGGTTAAAGCCCCGATCACATAGGGCCCCGGAAGCAACACGATTCAACACGACTCTTTGTTCTGAGGCAGTTAACTGTGAATTAACAAAGAGTCGTGTTGAATCGTGTTGCTTCCGGGCCTCTATGTGACCGGTGCCTTACACCGATCGGCTTGAATTTAGAGTATGTTCATGATGAGAAACATAAGATATTGACTTGTTATGTTCCGAACAAGATGGAAATATACCCCCAAATCCCAAAGCTCTTGAATTTAAAGCATGAATTTAGAATATATCGAGTTCCCTTTTCATTCCCAATTCACGACGCTGAAATTATTGACTGCCGAAGCGGTCATTGACGCATTATACAAAGTTCTCAGGTTTACAGCGATTGGCTTGAGTTTAGAGTACTTTCACGAGAAATATTAGATAATGAGATGTGATGTATACCATGTATACGAACATGATGAAAATATACCTCCGAGGCCCAATGCTCTTTAATTAAAAGCGAATTAGCTTGACTTTAGAATATATCGGGTTCCCCTTTTCAGGAGCGAGATCAAGATGAGACGCGAGGAACATGATGGAGGGGGGGGGGGGGGGGGGTTTTGCTTGACCGCAAGTATACGAGTTTTTGGTTTTACAGTGTTTCTTGCGAATCCAGAGTGAGTACAAATTCATGAACGGAAGGTCATGGGTTCGATTACCGGCCGAGTCATACCAAAGACTTATAAAAAAGGACCATCTGTATTGAGTCTTGCAAGGGGCTCGGCATTTAAGAATAGAGAAGGTTAATTATAACTTTATATTATGCAGGGCCCCTGGAAGAACAGCTTACAGCTAAAAGTGGCTACCCTGGGTAAATAAGAGGTATTATCATTATTCTATATCCCCTAACTTTCAAGCTGTTTTGTTCAAAATGTGAAATTATTATACTGGATTTGAGGGTATATCTTGATGGAGCATTCCCCACTGTACATTTTAGTACCGTTTTAGTACCATTTTTATTGGGATATTTAGATGCATAACTGAACAAATGGCGAATCTTCTTAAGATGTGAAAGACAATGGAAGGTCATGAGTATGTACACCTAAAGCTCTGGTCACATAGGACCCCGGAAGCAACACGATTCACCCCGATTCTTTGTTAATTTACAGTTAACTGCCTCAGAACAACGAGTCGGGGTGAATCGTGTTGCTTCCGGGGTCCTATGTGACCGGGGCATTAACAGCTGGAAACGAGCGTCTATTGGAATTACAGAATTCAGTAGTCAACGGGTTGAATGACCCTGAACAAATTAAAATGGCGCAATTAAAATGGCACCTGTGTTCACGAAAGCGTGATTTCAGAAAATGAAGGGTTCATTACTCAAGATGAAATGTGAATGAACATGACTCTGTATGAAATGTTTAAATGAAATGGACATCAGGAGCCCGTTGCACGGAGTAGTCTATATCTCCTGGATTTAAAGCATGACTTTACAATATAACAGTTCCCTATTCATGAGCGAGCTCGAGGGGCGACTTGAGGAATGTGATGAAAAAAAGTTGTTCAACCTTAAGCCCCAGTCACATAGAAGCCCAGAAGCAACACGATTGAACACGACTCTTTGTTTAGTTCACAGTAAGCTGCCTCCGAACAATGAGTCGGGATGAATCGTGTTGCTTCCGGTGTCCTATGTGACTGGGGCATTAACAATTGGAACCGGGTTGTCTCTGCACAACGTCTATTGGAATTACAGAATTCACTAGTCAATGGGTTGAATGACCATGCATGAACAGATTGAAATGGCGCCTGTGTTCACGAAAGTGTGATTTCAGACAGTGAAAGGTTCATTCATCAAGATTAAATGTGAATGAACATGACTCTGTATGAAATTGTAAATGAACATCTATTGGAATTACAGAATTCAGTAGTCAGCGGGTTGAATGACCCTGAACAAATTATAATGGCGCCTGTGTTCACGAATGCGTGATTTCAGAAAATGAAGGTTGGTTGGTTGGTTTTGATTAAAGATGGCGCTTTTCAATCTTATGAGATTATTTACGCCAGCCATTGGGGTATTTCGGCTCAGGTTTGATCGCCCGAAAGCAATTATTGCAGAGGATATGTATTATGCGAAATAACTTATTAATATCCCACCACCAATGTTAGGATTTGCTATGCTTACATTCGCTATTTTTAGCAGCAATCATAAAAGGATTT